>CM051234.1:320719843-320739843 GCA_027917425.1 Gastrophryne carolinensis
CGCAAGGTTTTGCAGGCAGCAGTAGTTTAAACTGCTTGCTGTAGCCTTTTCTGTTGGGGATTCCACCCTACTTTATGGACACTGCTATTGGATGTCACACATGTAATTACTACATCTGGAGCAGGACGTGCTGTATGCTTAGAATAATACAATTCTGTGAAATACTCACCTGTAGAATTGGTATTATACGCATACAGCACGTCCTGCTCCACCCCACCCTGGTTTTACTTTGTTCTGGATCCCCTGTTTGTGATTGTTATCATCGTTGTTATTGCCAGTTTTGGGTGGTTGTTTCTCCTGGCTTCTCTTTCTCACTGCTTTTCAATGCTGGGGATTTGTGGGAGGTCCTTCGGTATATGTAGGGCCGGGAGGAGCTTGTTTTCTACAGGTTTGCAGTGCACGGCGCCGGAGGCTGAGGATTACCCTCATGTAATTACTACATCTGGAGCAGGACGTGCTGTATGCGTATAATACCAATTCTACAGGTGAGTATTTCACGGTGCATATGTGGGCTATCGTCCAGTCAGCAGTATGCCTTGCATATTAATGTTTGGCAATTCACCTCTGTTTAGAACCAGAGCAGGGAACGAGGTTAAGGTATGATATACGGGCAAGCAAGCATTCTGGATGCCCCTCCCCCCCCCCCCCCCCCCCCCCCCAGTCTGTCATTTAGCAGCGGTGCCACCAATACCTTCACCATGAAGTAAAGTGAGTGGGCAGCTCAGCACTAAATTGTACAACCACAATGTAAGGTCTTCTGCCAACTGACACAATGTGATTGTAAAGTTTAATGGTGGTTTTACCCACTTACCTTACAATCTGCTTGTAAGGCAAGTGGAATAATCACCATTACAGATTATCTTAAAGACTAGTACAATGTAACATTCTCCCACGTATACAGCACCCGTAGTTTGCTTTAGAGGACATGTATCATCTTACCACTGCAACAGCTGACATTCTCCCAAATGTTGGCAAATTTCTTAGCAGCACCACTATTACATTTTATGAGGTTTACTATTGCTCATAAAAATTGCTAGATTTGCTTGGTTAGAGAAATGAGCCCACCTTTCCAGTACCGCATGTGCTTCTGTGTCGTGACAGATGCAGCAGTACAGATGCAGCAGTACCGCAAATAAAATCCAGCAATGGCACCACTAATGGCCCCTTTCACACCTCTCCAGTGCGACAGAGGAGAAAGACACAACAGTAAAAAAGTCCTGTCTGTGAACGCACCCCATTAATGTCTAAAGTGCTTTTTTTCATGCGGTATTGCATGTGTTTTGCATTTGCAGCCCTATAGATTTTGATGGGATTCAATACACAGGAAGGCACGACATAGGATCCAGAAACAGGGATTTTTCCCTGGGGCCTGGGATGGTCAGCAGAGCAGCAGTGAAATGTACCCAGGTCAAAGTCAATCGGTAGCAGCAACCATATGAGTGAGGTAGTTTTGAATGCTGTGTGAGCTGAATATCTCCCTTGTATGCGCACTTTCAGTCATCTAAAAAAGGAAATAATTCCTTCAAGCAGATTAAGGGCAGATCTTTTGGAGAAGAAATTGTTGTTTGCACAAAGGCCATGCAGATGCAGTGAATGAGGTTTACTGCATCCCTTACTCTTTCATACTGCCCTTGGGGGGGGGGGGGAATACATTTGGAATTGGTCTTTTGAATCCCAAAATATTTTGATGCCGAATAATGGTGATAACACTTCTTCTAAACGTCTGCTGAACCCCCACATCTGACACCACAAAAATTCTAGTGCATGCATTGATCATATCCTGACTAGACTACCACAGCACTCTCCTCTGTGGGCTACTAACAAAGACTGCCACCCCTCAAACTCTGCTGACTCTGATCCCTGTGTATTAGATGTATATTTTTTTTTCTACATTCTCTGTAATTCCTACCTTGTACAGGGCCACAGAAGATGAGTGCTATATAAATAAATAAACAAGGAAGCAAATGTTAATCTCTCACTTAACAGGGATAGGTGTCTGGCTGCTATACTGCTTCCCTAGCTATAACATTTGGCAGCACTTTTACTAAAGCACTGTAATATGTCTAAGCCGCCTTTATTCTAAGCATACAGCACGTCCTGCTCCATCTATAATAATTACACATGGGTAATACTCTGCCAGAGGCCGCTGTTCACTGCAGACATGCAAAAACAGGCTCCTCCCGGCCCTTCATATACCCAGGGACCTCCCACAAATCCCCAGATTTCTCTGCAGTGCTGAACTGCAAAGACATGAAGATATCACGCTCTCGCAGGCAAGTGGGGCTTTACAGCCCGAGGCCCTGTGGGACTATTTCCACCCGTCCTCTTTGAGAAGAATATGCCTCCCAGCCTGGGCTGCGTGGGTCGGGTGAAGGTAGGCAGCACCTTGTGTGCTGAACGGAGCCACGCTCCACCGCAATCCCCCACCATAGGGTAGGCGGTTAGGCCGATGGTGAGCTTCTAGTGGATGCCCCTCCCGCATTGTTGCCCGTGCCCCTCACAGATTTAGTGGTCCGCTTCTCCCTCGCTTCCTCCCGTAACTCGGGGGGAAAAGAAAGGGGGGGGGGGGTATTTGTGGCAGTCCTAGTGCAATATTTCACGTTAAGGCCTTTGATTTTATTATACTGGGGTGTCAGTGTCGCGCTCCTTGCTATACAGTTGCGAGCCGTTTGTCCTTTCATTAACAACTGCCCAGACGGCAGCATCATTTCCAGCGTGACAGCATCTTTATGCTTGCGCCTTCTATTTCTGTTGGTTAGAGCTTCGCGCTCTTTGGGGGAGGCGGGGACTCGGCATGACGCGCCCCGCGTCACAGCCTGGTCTGGCCCGCCCCTCGAGGTTCGCTCTGCGCCATTTTGACAATCTTCGCTCGCGGTGCGGTCCGCCTCCTCCCTTTGTCATGTAAGTGCCCTCCGGGGCGGCATTGTTCTATGGTTTATTCGGCTGCGCATGGCACTGACACCACCCCTCTTGTCCCATTATGTCTTTCAGACGCCAGGACTTCGGTGGCTTCTCCCGGCCTAACATATATTACAGCGGGTCCACATAACAAATTCTCCCACTCCCTAGCGGGTCTTGGGCATCCAGGGTTGCCTATTGCGTAAATCCCTGCGGGCATACTGCTCAAGATAATCACCATATGGAGGCATGTCAGAATTACGTACCCGGGGTCCCTCTGGGACATGACCGGCGGTGTGTGGTCAGCCCCATGCTGATGCTGACAGAGCACTGGTCTGCGGACCGTGGGCTGAACAGGCACTGACCCTGCAATCAGGTTTGCAGTGGCTGCACCTCCCTTCAATACACCCGTCTCCCGGACCCAAACCTCACTCCCGATGAGTCCCACTCGAGCGGGGATGACCTGCAAGCTGTGCTGCCTACGGCGGAGCAGGTGCTATCTGGATTGGCGGAGCGTATGGGCCCTGGAAAGAAGCGGTCCTGACGCCTCCTGGCTCTCCGGTTCCTAACGATACCGATGACTCTCAGATTCGGGCTCCTCGGATGAGATGCCCGTGAGCTGTGATGATTCTGGGCCGGTTCTTGGGTCTGTGTGACACAGATGAATTCTTATAAAGATTTTTGAGGTTTTGTCAATCTCCCCTTCTGGAGAGGCTCCCAAGCCTAAGAAGGAGAGTTTCCACACAGCGCCGCCGCGCTTGGAGTTCCTGGAACGGGAGCATTTCCAGAATCTTATATCCCAAGAATGGGAATCGCCTTGTAAACTTAAAGGGGTCCCAGGGGTCTGGGATTGGAAGTACCCTTTCCCTCCTGATGTGGTTAATTTTGGTCAGCACCTCTTGTGGTGGATGCACCGATTATAGGGGTTACTAACCCCCCCCCCTTCATGACGGCTCCTTATTACCGTACCCTTTTGGGATGCTGAGAACCGGCGCATTGACAGACTGGCTTCCCACGCCTTTTCGTGTGCAGGGACGGCTCTGCGCCCGGTCTGTGCCACGGCCATCACTGCGGTGGCCGCCAGGACTCTTGTTAGAAAAGTACTTGACCACCGGCCTGAGGACCTCCCCTGGGGGTGTTTAATGCGCTATCAGACTGTGATGCATTTGTGAAGTTCATCCTCTCAGCGCTGCATGACACCATTAAGATGTGCGCTAGAACCTCTGCCCTTGTGGTGGCTATTCGCCGCCTGGTCTGGCTGCGACAGTGGGCTGCTGACCATGCTACAAAAAAGGGCTCTCACTGGCCTTCCCTTCAGAGGACGGCGACTATTTGGGGCCCGTTTGGATCTTTTTGGGAAAAAGGGTAAGGCACCCCTGCGCAGAAGGCCGCTCCGGCCTCCCCGGGGCAGGGTCACCCCTCCCCTCCCTACAATAGTGTCAAACGCAAACCTGAGGTGTGCTTCCAACTGTTCGGTGTGGATTTCCACCATGGGGTGGGCAGGCAACGCCCTGGGCCCTCTGGCAGGACTAAGTCCAAATCTGCCGAGACCTCCCAAGCATGAAGGGACGCCCTCGCCCTTCGGGGCGAGGGTACTGCTGCAGCAGCTGTCTCCCATCTAGGAATGTACCTTCTCCTTCTGTTGGTTCCAGGAGGTAGTTCCCCTGGACACAGGATAGCTTTTGCTGGGCGGTCCCTCTCAGTGGTTGTCAGGGTGCTTCTAGCCCCTGTTTTTCCCTCAGGAATTGGTGCAGGCCGTACTGGGCCTACAGAGTTTGGGCTTACTTACAGGTTGCCCTTAACAGTATGGGGCTATGGCCTCTATATTAACCTTCCTCCTTCCCTCAACAGTATGAGGCAGTCTGGGCCACGCTGGCCTATGGTAGGCCTGGCAATTCTACTTTCACAGGTAGTCCCTTTATGACATCTCTGTCTTGGGGGCTTCCGACCTCCTGTGGAGTTCTAGATCTTCTTAGTTCCCCCTGTGTCTGCAGGACACCAAGACCGTTACTAGGCGGTGTGGCAGGACCAACCCTGCGGCTTGAGGCATTGTTGGTGGCCTCTTTCGCTCCTAGGCTACTTGCCATGGCGCGAATGGGGGTGATGTCTCGGACATGCTTGGGGGGGGGGGGGGGGGACGTCCGCATTAGGACCTACCGGGTCGTCTTTCCTTACTCCCCAGTCTCTACGTCAGACCAAGTGGATTGGTCGGCCGGCGGTGTCCCCTGGGAGTTACTGGATGGGTGCTCAGTCACCTCAATTCCTCTTGGTCCCTTATCTGCTATCTCCATTCCTTGGATTCGGTTCAGGCAACAAGTGGACTCCTGGTTACGGGGTCTCTGCCCCCCATTGCTGACATCTTACTTTCACCAGGCAGGATTGCAGCTGGTGGGCCTGTTCGTGGCATATAAGATGATGTCCCCTATATACCGAGCCCTTGGGCTCTTCGGCACAGTAGGTTATTGATCCTACATGGGGTTCCAGCACCCCTGGGGCTTGGTCTGTGCTCATTCCCCCTTGGTAAGGTGGTTCCTCTTGAGCTGATCATATTCAAGGGCCCTGTCAGGGGGCACCCCCTTCTTTGCTTGCATCTTCCTGTGAATGGTCACTTTTGGTACCAAGTCTCGCAGGTAGGCGGGGGGGGGGGGGGGGGAGACTTTCTTCCAAAGCCCCCGTGGTTCCTAGGTAGGGTTCCTTAGAGGGTCCATCTTACCTACTGGTTGTTGCAACAGTGAGCCTTCCGTTGACTCTATACGGCTGGTCTTTTAGGACCTGTCTATTCGGGGACTCTTGTTCTGTTGGAAGACAATGGTCTGTTTTATTATTGGTCTGGAGCTTGAAGCAGGATGATCCCTCTGGAGGGTTCCTGATCCCGATCTGGGCGGGGGTCTACACCCCCTGCTCCTCAGCGGTATTCGCTCCAATAGATGCCTTTCAGGGGCAGTTATGCTATCCTGGTGGCGCTCTGAGAGCCAACTAGGGTGGCTCTGTTGGGTCTCGCTTATACCACAGGGGCTCCGCCCTTGTTTTTACTGTCCCAGAATATTCTGACTCTGGTTATGGGGGCTTAGTAAAATTATGCATAGACTTTCTATCTTATATGCCTTCTCTTCGTTCACCCTACTATGTGGGGTTCTGCGCACAGTTGTGCTGATGGAGAGACCCGTGAGATTGATGGCCTGGGTGGCCTTGTGAACTGTGGTTCGCAGATGCTTCTGCTGAGGTCTGCTGACCTGTACGCTCTCTCAGGAGTGCGGTTCTGCCCTTCTTTTGCCGTCTCACTCTACAGACTCTTGTCTGGGGCTTGACAGCTGTTCATTCACCCCTTGGAGACGGGCTTATCTTCTGGGTGACTGGGTATATGGGGGGGCTAGGAGCAAGCTTCCTTGGCTTCCTCTTCCTCCGTCTATTGTGGTTCATGGTGTATTGGCATGAGTTTTGGTCTCTTACCTGTTGGACGTTCTTGGTTCCTCCAGGGTTCTAGAGTCTTTACAGCATAGGTTGGGGTTGGCTCCCCATCTAGGTACTCTGAAGGTCCAGGTTCTGTCCTGGCTCTCTTCCTGTAGGGGTCTGGTTCTGTCTTCCTTGTGAGGAATTCTCTTGGGGTTTGCTCATGGGCATCTCCCAAGTAGTTTCTGTGGTTCCTGTTGGGCTCCATTTTTCATTCTGTTTGCCCTGCGGATTTTCCTTGGGACTTATGCTGGATGCTGTCTGAGCTGCCTTGTAGTCCAAGTCGCTTCTCTGGGGGCTCCTGCCTCAGTCAGACGTGTGCCTGAGAAGGTGGATCTGATTGCTTAGCCTTGGCTCGAGAGAGGTGTGTGTGTGTGTGTGTGTGTGTGTGTGTGTGTGTGTGTGTGTGTGTGTGTGTGTGTGTGTATGTATATATATATATATATCTCTATCATGCCGTGGTAGTATTCCGTCTTATGCCGGACCTCTTTGCCCAAGTGGTGTTTTATGATCAAGTCCTTTTAGTCTAACTACGGACCTTATTCTTAATAATGCTAATGTTAAGGGTCTACATTCCCTCAACAGGTGTTGCAATTTTTCCTGATGGTTTCTTGTCCCTTAGGGGGACTGATGCCCTTGGGGTCTGCAGGCGCCTCCTTATGTATGCGCCTGATATCGCTTGCTTCCAGGGCCACTGCGCCCTTTGGATTGATCTTACCTGGATGCCTTCTGGTCCTGAATAAAGCTTTCGGCTTCTTGCTAATGAAGGGGTCAGTATTCCCGCCTTTTGACGGGTGACCAGTTCTCATTCCCCTTAGGGAGAGTTCTAAGTTTTCCACGAGGCTTCTGTTGCCTGTGGGCTGGTTGGGCCGTTACACTGGCCTCTTCCTTTAAGGGGGAAGAATCTCCCTTTTTCATTTTATTCCGTTATATTGGTGTTTGGGTACCATTGGCCCTTCAGCACCAGGTTTTTTTCTGTTGAATAAGTTACTAGACTGTTGCTTGTCTATGTTCATACCTTTCAAAGGTCTTGTTATGAGATTGACGTTAGAGCCTCTGCTCATGTCGTACCTGGTTGCAAAGTTTTGCAGGTGACAGCGCCTTTACTGTCTGCTGTGCCTTGTTTTTGGGGATCCCACCCTGCTTTATGGACACTGCTATTGGATGTCCCATGTGTAAGTATTATAGATGGAGCAGGACGTGCTGTATGCTTAGAATAATACAATTCTGTGAAATACTCACCTGTAGAATTGGTATTATACGCATACAGCACGTCCTGCTCCACCCCACCCTGGTTTCACTTATTCTGGATCCCCTGTATGGTGATTGTTATCATTGCTATTGTTACCAGTTTGGTGGTTGGTTTCTCCCGGCTTCTTTTCTCACTGCTTTTCAATACTGGGGATTTGTGGGAGGTCCCTGGGTATATGAAGGGCCGGGAGGAGCCTGTTTTTGCATGTCTGCTGTGAACAGCGCCCTCTGGCGGAGGATTACCCATGTGTAAGTATTATAGATGGAGCAGGACGTGCTGTATGCGTATAATACCAATTCTACAGGTGAGTATTTCACAGAATTGTATTTTTTTTCTCCACATGTGTGTGCTTAGTAATCTAATGATTTTTTTAATCTATCCCCCCCCCCCCCCCCCCCTTTAGGCGGACTTTCTGAAAGGTCTACCAGTGTACAATGAGAGCAACTTTAGTCGGTTTCATGCAGACTCTGTGTGTAAAGCTTCAGTAAGTAGTAAATTAAATAGCATGTCTTTGAAAACGGAGGCTGTCAGTAAAATGATATGGTTTTGCTGCATTACAGAGTAATTTTTTAATTGTTTCAAAAAGAAAAATAATCTGATTACCTGTAGCTAACATATATTCTGTGATTTGTACCAGCAGCCCTGGGCAGAAATCTTCCCCCAGTGTCATGCTGCTGCTGCCAGTAATGGCTACAGGCGTTCTACAAAGGGATGCTGCAAAGGGGCAGTGACACGATCAACCCAGTGCTGCAGGGGAAAAACTTTCTGCATTGCTCTTCAGCCCTTCTGCTGCAGCGTTGGCACTCTAGGCTGATCTGCTTCACAGGACGGAGTGGATGAGCTTGTTTGTAGGAGTTTATTTTAACACTGGGGCAGTCTTTTCAGACTTTATAGATCAACTATCATTAATCATGCATGGGCGTTAAATGCTGGTATATTATAAGATAGATATTTGACTAAAATGCTTTTATTTAAAAACAAAAACATTAATAGAAGTTAATTAATATAAGTAGAAAGTGACAGTAGTGTACCTGTCCTATTTCCTGACACACAAACATTGCTGTAATAGGTGTTTAGGAAATGTCAAGCACCAAATTGAAACTTATGATGGGTAAAGACAGACAGGTGAGTTTTAAAGGGTGAACTGGTGGGTTTCAGATAGTACAAATCCTAGTGATAGGCTCACTTTAATCTAATCCCCCCCCCCCCCCCCCCTTAACGCCCTGTATAACAAAGTAAGAATATTTACTAGTCAAAGTAATTGTAATATCAACGAGCAACATGCAACAGGCAGCAGCTGTTCTCCTTTGTTATACTTATGCATGTGTCTGTCTCTTTCACCCTTAAATAATTATTTCTAGTTAAAGCTGACCAAAAACCACCGAACTTGTCAAATACATTTGGCTAAAGCTCCTGCTTATACTCTCTTCTCAGGGTGTAGAACTAGAAATGGATATTTTGTTGCTTTTTTTTTTTTTTTTTTTTTTGCTGTCCCTCTTTGTACGATAGTCAGTTATTGCATAGGTGAGGCAATAAATGGAGGAGGCGGAGCTTTACAACTAAAGACAGGTGGCATTAGCTGGGATTAGAGTGAAGCAGGAGCAGTGAAAACTGGCTCTTCATGGGGGGAGCAATTCAGGGGATGCTAGTTTAAAATGTGGGTTTTGGTCTGCTTTAAAGTGAAGCTAAATCATAAATTTGAATATCTGCGTGCCCCGCCGTCTGAAACCCCCCCAGGTCATCCGAACAAACTCGCCTCTTCCCGGTCCTATGACGCATGTGCGGCCGCTCGCCCAATCGGCACACTCGAATCTGCTCGGGCCCCTTTGTCTAGGAGCTTGTCTAATACTCTTAACAGAGAGCGTGCCCGCACCAGCCAATCACAAATGCCTGCCGTGGGCATGCATCCTGCTAGAGGGATAGTGGGGATGTGACCGCTGCCTGTGCATACGCCATTGGACCGGGAAAGAAGGTGGGTTTATGGGCGGCCCTAGGGGGTTTCACACAGCCGGGCATCACGATTCTGGATGCCCTGGGGGGAGGGACCTAATCGGTCCGGGAATCTTATAGATTCCCGGGCCGATCTCTGTGTGCTTTGGTCCACTTTAAGGGGCAAAAAGCAAGCAAACCATTAATGAAATACAATCCCTCCAAGCTTGTTTTTTCTTTTAGAAAGTTACCGTATATGTTTGTTGTAATAACACCTTTAATAATTGCCTTAACAGAACAGACGGCCTTCAGTTTACCTTCCCACACGAGAATATCCTTCAGACCAAAGTGAGTGCAATGAGACTTAAGAATCCCATTTGACATGCTATTTCATATTCCTAAACTTTTTTTTTTTTTCAGTCATAGTTACAGAAAAAACAAATATACTTTTACGTTACCTACACCAACAATGGGACAAAAAGGTAAACCTTTTTATTTGTTTTCTGTTTATATACCACAAAGCCAAATGTATTTTCACTTCTAGTGGAACTATGCTATATAATGTTGCTTATTGCTCTTTGGAAGGCACGGTTTCAATCCTGTTTTAGTGGGTTATGTAATGTCACTCAGAATATGTAGACCCTGAAGGAGCTCCACCTCCTTTTGTATATGATCCCGGGCGGTTGGCTGCATGAAGTAAAGCTTTTATCTCACTATTTTTGTAAAGATTTCTCACTTGTTACCAGCTTTGAGGCCCCCTGGATTGCACTTGTGAGTAGGAGACTGGCTCTGAGGTCATGTGAGCAGATGTGAATATCATCCTTAAAGCGCATGGTAACCCACCCTCCTCTCTCTCCCCCTGTGCTAAGCTTGATTTAAACATTAAAATAAACGTCTCACCTGATCCTCCCCTGATGCCAGAGAGAAGCGGGTTTTGCATGGAAGCCGTGGACTGGAGTGACTTGAGATGGGACCTTAAAGTTGACCAAATTTTCATTATCCTGGGTTCTGGTTCTTGCCCCAGCGGAATCCCAACTGGGGATGCAACATCAGCACTGTTTGCCATGCATATTAATGATCACCATACAGCCCTGTTTAAATGGAGAGCCCGGCATTTGGGAGTAGCCATATCGGGGTTCCCTGCTTCTGCCTGTATAGATGGCTGGGTGCAGGAGCATGCCTCAGTTACCGGGGTGCCAGAGAGAGCTGGCAAGCACGGCAGCAGAACCCCCGGGATAAAGGAGTGAATGCTGAGCAATCTGGGGGCAATACACATCAGGCTTCCCAAATCGTGATGCCGCAAGGTTACAATAAAAGGGAAATATGATTTAGATTAATATTTGCTGCACATTAATCTCCACTATTCTACTAGAGATTATTCTAAATATTGCATATACTAATAATCATATCAGCCCAGCGGCCACTAATCTGATACAAACCAATGGTTGCTGAGGCTGTCCTCGTACATCCAGTGAAAAGAAGAAATATCTTCCTCAAATACTTTGCACATACAATCTGTTGTGTGAGAAATTATCCACCACACACAAAGTAAGATGTATAAATGAAAACAGGTTTAATTGGTCAATATATGTAGGCCATGTTTGATTTTAAATGAAAGGTCTTATAATCCTGAATAAGACTTTCTCATTAATATAGTTATAACTGACATATTTCAGGAGTTAACACCGCTCTCCAAAAATCCCATCCAATGCCCGTCCCTAATGTGTATTTGTGTGTCTGGGTTGGGGCCAACCTAATTAGGAATTCAAGGATTCCTTTTCAAGGGGAAATGTGCTGCATCCCAGAAAACACCCCAGCTATTAAGGTAGTTGGCAGCTAGGTGTGAATATAGGTGTGCTAGGTGTCAATATAATCTATTGTATTCATGGGGCATAGACAGCTGGCAGAAACTCACTCGCATACTATTTGAGTATTAAACAATATTATTACAGATGTTCCCCAGATTAACAGTTACTTAATCTTCCACCTCTGGAGTCTTTTAGCCCCCCCACCCCCAAAAGTCTTTTAGGGGGCCAAAATGGGTGGTTGGTCCACTTTAATCAACGGGCCATCCACCTGGTGGCCACACTGCTCCATGGATAGGTTGACTGACCTGTCACTTGAGGTCCCAGCTTCCATGCCTGCCCCCCATGTTTGGGCTTAACACAGGGAGAATGCCTTGACTCCCACTTTTAGTCTCCCTGCAGAAGCTTACTTTAGACTGATCTTTGTCTGCTTCAAAGCAACTGAGCAATGGGGGAGGCTTGTTGCACGCATGCTTTAACCTTAGAGATACCTTAGAGAAACCTTAGAGATACGGGGATGAGACTTTCAGAGCAGAAATGCTCCCCCGGGGAGGGTCTTGAGAACATCATTATGGAATTTAGACCATTTGAACACTCTAGGGGCAACATGAAGGCCATCTATTCCAGTTCTGATGGAGACCACATACCACCCTTATAGTGCTAAACAACCTTGGCCTATGAGGCCACCCTCTAGGTTTCAGCAGGCCTGCAAAGCCCAGGTGCAGGATGGCTGGTTGAAAGAAATTGGATCCTCCGGGTACAAAATGGAGTTAAACTCTCCCCCAGCTGTTCGGTCCATCCCATCCTGGACCTAAAGATGTTGAACCTTTATGTGCACACGAGGTTCACGGTGGAGTGTCTCGAGTTGGTGCTGACATCCCTGGAGCAGGTTGAGTCTTTAATATTCTAAGCATACAGTACATCCTGCTCCATATATAATACTTACATGTGGGTAATCCTCCGCCAGAGGGCGCTGTTCACTGCAGACATGCAAAAACAGGCTCCTCCCGGCCCTTCATATACCCAGGGACCTCCCACAAATCCCCAGATTTCTCTGCAGTGCTAACTGCGAAGACATGAAGTGTCACTCTCTCGCAGGTGAGCGGGGCTTTTACAGCCTGCGGCCCTGCGGGACTATTACCACCCATCCTCTTCGATGTGCCTCCCAGCCTGGGCTGCGCTGGTCGGGTGAAGGTAGGCAGCACCATGTGTGCTCACGGAGCTACGCTCCACCGCAGTCCCCCACCATAGGGTAGGTGGTTTAGGCTGATGGTGAGCCTCCAATAGATGCCCCTCCCGCATTATTGCCCCGTGCCCCTCGTAGCGATGAACCCTGGGTGAAGGGTCGCCTTCTCCCTCGTTTCCCCCTGTAGCTCGGGGGGGAAAAGAAAGGGGGGGGGGTATGCGTGTGGTGGTCTCAGCGTAATGTTCTACACGTTTTTGGCCGTTGTTTTGTCTTTAAACTGGGTGTCAGAGCGGAGCTCCTTTATCCACATAACCCTTGTCAGGTTGCGCGCGTGTGTGTTTTTTCCTTTACTGAAGTGTGCAGCCCGGGCGGCAGCGTCATTCACTAGTTTTGGCGGTTCCCTTAGCTAGACTCTAACTGTGTGTCTTATCCACTGCCTTTCATTTACGTTACCGCTGATTGGAGCTTCGCGCTCTTTGGGGGAGGCGGGACTTGGCATGACGCGCCCCGCATCACGGCCAGATTGGGCCCGCCCCTCGAGGTTCGCTTGGCGCCATTTTGATGGTCTTCGCGCGCGTGGTTGTGACCCTCCTTCTCCCTTGGTCATGTAAGTGCCCTCCTGGGCGGTTTTGTTCCTATGATCTTTCGTTCAGCTGCGCATGGCTCTGACACCCCCTTATTCTCTTTATGTCTTTCAGACGCCAAGATTTAGGTGGCTTCTCCCGGCCTGACATATATTATAGCGGGTTCACATAAAAAATTCTCCCACATTCCTAGCGGGTCTTGGGGCATCCAGGGTTGCCTATTAGCATAAATCCCTGCGGGCATATTGCTCAGATAATCACCATATGGAGGCATCTCAGAATTATGTACCCGGGGTCCCTCGGGGACAAGACCGGCTGTGTACAGCGTGTGGTCAGCCCCATGCTGATGCTGACAGAGCACAGGTCTGCGGACCGTGTGCCGAACAGGCACTGACCCTGCAATCAGGTTTGCCAGTGGCTGCACCTCGCTTCAATACACCTGTCTCCCCGGACCTAAATCTCACTCCTGATGAGTTGCACTCGAGCGGTGATGACCAGCAAGTCGTGCCTCGCAGGCTGCCTACGGCTGAGCAGGTGATATCTAGTTTGTCGGAGCGCTTGGGCCCTG
Source organism: Gastrophryne carolinensis (assembly GCA_027917425.1). Classification (NCBI taxonomy): domain Eukaryota; kingdom Metazoa; phylum Chordata; class Amphibia; order Anura; family Microhylidae; genus Gastrophryne; species Gastrophryne carolinensis. The sequence goes on from CM051234.1 coordinate 320,733,516, forward strand.
GAAGGAAGCGGTCCCTGACGCCTCCTGGTTCTCTGGTTCCTACTGAAACTGAAGAGTCTGCTGATATGCAGGACCTTGCTCCTTCTGATGAAGGTGAGCTATTCTCCGATTCGGGCTCCTCGGACGAGATGCCCTGGAGCCGTGATGATTCTGGACCCGGTTCTTGGGGCCTGTGTGACACAGATGAACTACTTATAAAGATCTTTGAGGTTTTGTCAATCTCCCCTCCTGGAGAGGCTCCCAAGCCTAAGAGGGAGAGTTTCCACACAGCAACACCGCGCTTGGAATTTCTGGAACAGGAGCATTTCCAGGCTCTTATATCCAATGAATGGGAATCACCTTGTAAACTTAAAGGGGTTCCAGGGATCTGGGATTGGAAGTACCCTTTTCCCCCTGATGTAGTTAACTTTTGGTCAGCACCTCCCGTGGTGGATGCACCGATTATAGGGGTTACTAACCCCCCCTTCATGACTGCTCCTAATTACCGTACCCTTCGGAATGGTGAGGACCGGCGCATTGACAGACTGGCTTCCCACGCCTTTTCGTGTGCAGGGACGGCTCTGCGCCCGGTCTGTGCCGCGGCCATCGCTGCGGTGGCCGCCAGGACTCTCATTAGAAAGCTACTTGATCACCAACCTGAGGATCTCCCCTGGGAGGTCTTTAATGCACTCACAGATTGTGATGTGTTTGTGCGGTTTATCCTCTCAGCGCTGGATGACACCATTAAGATGTGTGCTAGAACCTCTGCCCTTGTGGTAGCTATTTGCCGCCTGGTCTGGCTGCGACAGTGGGGTGCTGACGATGATACGAAAAAGGCTCTCGCTGGCCCTCCCTTCAGAGGACGGCGCCTATTTGGGGCCCGTTTGGACCTTTTTGGAAAAAAGGGTAAGGCACCCCTACGCAGAAGGCCGTCTCGGCCTCCTCAGGGCAGGGGCACCCCTCCCCCTCCCTACGTTAGTGTCAAACACGAACCAGAGGTGTGCTTCCAACTTTTCGGCTTAGATTACCACTCCAGGGTGGGCAGGCAACGTCCTGGGCCCTCTGGCAGGGCTAAGTCCAAATCTGCCAAGACCTCCCAAGCATGAAGGGACGCCCTCGCCCTGCCGCAGCACCTGGCTCCTATCTGGGAGCGTCTCGCCTCCTTCTGGTGGATCCAGGAGGTAGTTCCCCTGGATACGGGATAGAGTTTGCTGGACGGTCCCTTTCCGAGGTTGTCGGGGTTCTAGTCCCTGTTTTCTCTTCAGGAGTTGGTGCAGGCCGTACTTGCAGGTTGCCCTTAACAAGCTGGGGCGATGGCCTCTGTTAACCTTCCTCTGTCCCTCAAAAGGATGAGGCAGTCTGGGCCATGCTGGCCTATGGTAGGCTTGGCAATTCTACACTCACAGGTAGTCCCTGCATGATATCTCTGCGTTGGGCCACAGGCGCCCTGTGCAAGGGGGGCTTCTTGCCACCTGTGGAGATCTAAGATCCTTTTAGTTTCCCCGTGTCTTCTTTACAGGTCAGTGTTGAAGGCCCAACCCTGCGGATTTGGGCCTTGTTTTTGGCCTCTCTTCTGCTCCCAGGCTGCTCGCCAAGGCATGGATGGGGGTGTTGTCTCTGACATGCCCGTGGGGCGTCCGCACTAGGACTTACCGGATCGTCCTTCTTTACTTCCCAATCTCTACGCCAGGCCGAGTGGGTTAGTCGGCCGGCGGTGTCCTCTGGGAGTTATTTGGATGGGTGCTTAGTCACCTCAATCCCTCATTGTCCCTTATTCGCTTTCTCCATTCCTTGGATTCGGTTCAGGCTTGAACCTTCTTCCTTGGCAATAAGTGGACTCCTGGTTACATGGGCTCTGTCCCTCTTTGCTGTCACCTTACTTTCACCAGGCAGGATTGCAGCTGGTGGGCCCGTTGGTGGCGGATCAGATGATGTCCCTTATATTCAGAGCCCTTGGGCTCTTCGGCACAGTAGGTTATTGATCCTAGATGGGGTTCCAGCACCCCTGGAGCTAGGTCTGTGCTCATTTCCCCTTGGTACGGTGGTTCCTCTTGAGCTGGTTAAATTCAAGGACCCTGTCAGGGGGCACCCCCTCCTTTTCTTGCATCTTCCTGTAGATGGTCACCTTGGGTACCAAGTCTCGCAGGTTGACGGGGGGGGGGGGGGTGGATTTTCTTCTAAAATCCCCCTCGGTTCCTAGGTAGGGGCCCTTAGAGGGTCCATTTTCCTACTGATTTTGTTCAAACAGTGAGCCTTCAGTTGGCTATATCTTGCTGGACTACTCCTCTTCAGGACCTGTCTATTTGGGGTCTCTTGGCCTGTCGGAGGACAGTGGCCTGTATTTATTATCAGTCTGGAACTTGGAGCAGGATGATTCTCCTGGAAGGTTTCTGATCCTGATCTAGGTGGGGGTCAATGTTCCCTGCATCTCAGTGGTATTCGCTCCAATGGATGTCCTTCAGTGGCAGGTTGTGCTATCCTGGTGTCCCTCTGAGAGCTAACTAGGGTGGCTCTGTTGGGTCCCGTTAATATCACAGGGGCTCTGCCCTTGTTTTTTACTGCCCCAGAATATTCTGACTCTGGTCATGGGGGCTTAGTAATTTTATGTCTGGACATTCTATTTTATATGTCTTTTTCTTCATTCGCCCCGGTTAGGCGGGGTTCTGCGCAAGATTGCGCTGATAAGCGGGGACCCGTGATACTGATGGCCTCTGGGTGGCCTAGTGGACTGTGGTTCGCAGATGTTTCTGCTGAGGACAGCGGACCTGTACGCTCTCTCAGGAGTGCGGTTCTGCCCTTTTCAGGCTCCTTCTTATGTCGCCCCAATCTACAGGCTCTTGTCTGATGGCTTGACAGTTGATTCATTCACCCTTTTGGAGACGGGTTTATCTTCTGGGTGACTTTGTCTATGGGGGGCTAGGAGCAAGCTTCTTCTTCTTCTTCTTCCTCCGTCTATTATAGGGTATGGCGTACCCATATTGATTGGCGTGAGTCTTGGTCTCTCCCCTGTTGGACGTTCTCTGTTCCCAGGGTTCTAGAGTTATTACAGCATGGGTTGGGGTTGGCTCCCCATCTCGGTACTCTGAAGGTTCAGGTTCTGCCCTGTCCGCCTTCCCTTAGAAGTCTCGTTCAGTCTTTCTTGTTAAGCATTCTTTTGGGGATTACTCTCCCAAGTAGTTCTATGGTCCCTGTTGGGACTAATTTTTATTCAGTTTGCCTTGCGGGTTGTTCCCTTTGGACCTATTCCGGATGCTGTCTGAACTGTTCTTACTTCAAGTTGCCCTTCCGGGGGCTGTTGCTTCAGTCAGACGTGTGCCTGAGAAGGTGGCTCTGTTTAGTTAGCCCTCGTTCATTATATACACCATGATGTGGTGGTATTCCGCCTTACGCCGGACCTTATGCCCAAGGTGGTGTCTTATGCTCATTTATTCAAGTCTTTTTGTCTGCCTCTGGGCCTTATTCTTAGTAATGCTGAAGTAAGGGGGTCTACATTCCCTCAACAGGTGTTGAAGTTTTCCTGGTTTGTTTCTTGTCCCTTAGGGGGACTGATGCCCCTTGGGGATTGCGGGCTCCTCCATACGTATGCGCCTGATCTCATCTGCTTCCAGGGGTTATGTGCCCTTTGGACTGGTCTTGCTTGGACGGATTGTCCTTTCTGGTCCCAGGTAAGGGTGTTGGCTTCTTGCTGATCCTTGTTAGTGTAGTGGTCAGTATCCCCGCCTGTCATGCGGGAGACCAGGTTTCAATTTCCCAGATGGGGGGAGCTCTGAGTTTTACCGAGGCTACTGTTGCATTTGGACTGGTCAGGGTGTTACTCTGGCCTATTCCTTTAAGGGGAAGAATCTTCTTCTCTTTTTATTCTGTTTTTACTTGTGCTTGGTACCTTGGGCCTTTCAGCACCAGTTTTCTGTTTAATCAGGTTTTTGCTAGACCGCTGCCTGTTTTCTGTTCATACCTTTCAAAGGTTTTTTATGAGGTTGACGTTAGAGCCTTTGCTCATGTCGCTCTTGGTAGCAAGGTTTGCAGGTGACAGCGCCTTTACTGTCCGCTGTGCCTTGCCTTTTTTGATGGGGATCCCACCCTGCTTTATGGACACTGCTATTGGATGTCCCATGTGTAAGTATTATATATGGAGCAGGTATTATACGCATACAGTACGTCCTGCTCCACTCCACCCTGGTTTTACATTTTTCTGGATCCCCTGTATGGTGATTGTTATCATTGCTATTGTTACCAGTTTGGTGGTTGGTATCTCCCGGCTTCTTTTCTCACTGCTTTTCAATGCTGGGGATTTGTGGGAGGTCCCTGGGTATATGAAGGGCCAGGAGGAGTCTGTTTTTGCATGTCTGCAGTGAACAGCGCACTCTGGCGGAGGATTACCCACGTGTAAGTATTATATATGGAGCAGGACGTAATGTATGCGTATAATACCAATTCTACAGGTGAGTATTTCACAGAATTGTATTTTTCGCATGGCAAATAGAATATAAAAATTTAAGAAACAATTCCTTAATAGTTTAATTGAAAGCCAGTGCCTAATTTAGAGTTCTCAGCACCCCCTTAGAGAAACCACTCGTGCTGGTGCTCTATATTCTTCTGGTTGGTTTTCCACATTTTATGTATCTGACCAAAGATGAAATTATGCATGTGATAGAGACTGCCCCAAAAATGTACATGTTGTTTTATCTACTGTTAATATAGGTATGTTGTGTGTGAATAGACTTACACGTGCATATTACACATACACTATTCAGGTTTCTATTTGTTCCTCTTTGCTAATATATTTAAGTGGACCAAATCCCTCTTCAGCTGGTTCTGGAGTCTAAAAGACTCTAGGGACGGGCAACTTGCCTGTCCATGGGGCATATCTAGACAGAGGCACGTTCCCACCCCCAGTCTGCCTGAAGAAAGTCTAATTATGCGGGAAGTAGGCATGTCGCTTCACAGGACATATTTCAGATAATCCAATCGGTGATCTCAAATTTGCTGGCTGAGTGTGGCTAGCAGTGGCTAAGAAGCCAGATAATTCACAAACCAAATGACGCTGGAGGAAGATAAACGCTTCTAGATGCTCAATCTGGGGGGATGAGGTTGTTTGCTCAGCTTTTAAAAAGATTGCATGCAATAGCAAATCCCAAAGAAATATGCAAAACCGAACTTTTCTAAAGGGCACAAGTTAAATTTCATTGCACAAATTGACTAAATAATGGCAATTCAATTTTTTTTTATTAACTCCTTCACTATTTTTTTAATATATAGAATGCTGCAAAGAAAAGAGACCAAGACCAGTTAGAAATAGGCGAGACATCTGCCCCTCCTCGAAAGATTGCCCGGACGGACAGTCAGGAAATGAATGAAGACACTTAGGAGCCAATGATGTCAATCATCCGTGTTTTTTTTTTTTTTTCCCCAGTTAACTTCTCCGTTTTTACTCCATCACTGCACGGGAGATGCCCTGTATAGTGGCGGAGGGTTTCACAGCCTTCTTGCAGAATAGATCCCACGTTTGTTCAGTTCACATTGGAGCCAAATTCTATTTATTTCTTCCAGATTTTATTTATTCTACGCTGAAACATGTTTGGAGAACAGATTCTGTTGGGTGCCCCTTCTATATAATTATTTTTTTTTTTTTTTTTTTTTTTGGATTATGGCCTGATGCTCACCACTGAACACATGTTTTTAACTTCATTTGTCCTGGTTTTTCTGGACTATGCTTTGCTTTTGTTTTTTTGTTTTTGTTTTTTTATGCTGCCGAAACAGCTGTGACCAAGTGCAGTGAAGGTTTTGCTGGCAGCCGGCGAATTCATTACATAAGGATGCATAGAATCATAATTGTTGCTGGTAAAGTCTGCTTCAGTTAAGAATGGAAAGAAATGTGTAGGTGCATAACTGATGAAATAATGTGCCAGCGGATTTTAGTTTGAGTGAGTACCATTTGCATGCAGTATTTACATTAATTCCCCCTTTTAATCTGAATTTTCTCTTACACAATGGACACTATATTTAGGAGGCTATGTTCTGCGGCCTTTTGAGACCATGCCATTTTCCTCAGTTGTTGTCCAGCCTATTCTGCTTGTATCTTTTTCTCTTTCCAATTTATGACCTGAACAGTGACTGGCTGCCATAACAGGGTTTCACCCTCTGTTTCAGAGATATCTGCATGACTGACCTACTTTTTGTAAAGCGTTGGACTTTGTCTTAGAATAATCTCTACATTGCATTGTCAACTGAAAGCTTTTGTGTTTTGGTCAACTTATGTTATCACTAGAAAATGAAGAAATGTCCTATCTTCTTGGATGGAGACTGTTAACGGTTGTAACAATCACACTGTATATACCCCTGGATGGCC
>CM051234.1:323414675-323562175 GCA_027917425.1 Gastrophryne carolinensis
TCTCTCTCTCTCTCTCTCTCTCTCTCTCTCTCTCTCAGTAAAACCATCGCAGCACTCTCTCTCTCTCTCTCTCTCTCTCTCTCTCTCTCTCAGTAAAACCATCGCAGCACTCTCTCTCTCTCTCTCTCTCTCTCTCTCTCTCTCAGTAAAACCATCGCAGCACTCTCTCTCTCTCTCTCTCTCTCTCTCTCTCAGTAAAACCATTGCAGCTCTCTCTCTCTCTCTCTCTCTCTCTCTCTCTCTCTCTCTCTCAGTAAAAACCATCGCAGCACTCTCTCTCTCTCTCTCTCTCTCTCTCTCTCAGTAAAACCATCGCAGCACTCTCTCTCTCTCTCTCTCTCTCTCTCTCTCTCTCTTTCTATAAAACCATCGCAGCACTCTCTCTCTCTCTCTCTCCTCTCTCTCTCTCTCTCAGTAAAACCATCGCAGCACTCTCTCTCTCTCTCTCTCTCTCTCTCTCTCTCTCAGTAAAACCATCGCAGCACTCTCTCTCTCTCTCTCTCTCTCTCTCTCTTTCTATAAAACCATCGCAGCACTCTCTCTCTCTCTCTCTCTCTCTCTCTCTCTCTCAGTAAAACCATCGCAGCACTCTCTCTCTCTCTCTCTCTCTCTCTCTCTCTCAGTAAAAACCATCGCAGCACTCCTCTCTCTCTCTCTCTCTCTCTCTCTCTCTCTCTCTCTCTCTCAGTAAAACCATCGCAGCACTCTCTCTCTCTCTCTCTCTCTCTCTCTCTCTCTCTCTCTCTCAGTAAAACCATCGCAGCACTCTCTCTCTCTCTCTCTCTCTCAGTAAAACCATCGCAGCACTCTCTCTCTCTCTCTCTCTCTCTCTCTCAGTAAAACCATCGCAGCACTCTCTCTCTCTCTCTCTCTCTCTCTCTCTCTCTCTCTCTCTCTCAGTAAAACCATCGCAGCACTCTCTCTCTCTCTCTCTCTCTCTCTCTCTCTCTCTCTCAGTAAAACCATTGCTGCACTCTCTCCAACTTTGCTGATTGGACACCCCAAAGCAACACTACTACACCACACACAGCACACACTGCCCTGCCCCTACTCTTCCCCTTCCCTCTTGCTGCAGCTAGCAGCGCAGCTAACTCAGCAACAGCGGGGACACTTCTCCCCCGCATACCACATAGTACATTCCTGGATGACAGAACCCGTCACCCAGGCGCTACATTACACAACTCCCCCTGCACTACGCCACCATATTGGAGTTTTGGAACAACACAGTTTAGCTTATCATTACTTCATTTCAAGTCACAACAACTATGACTTTGATCTGTCTTGTCAACTACAAATGTGTGCTCATGCTCCAAATCATGAGAAAACACATTCTTATGGGTACAAACTAGCCATACTGAGCTTTTTGAAAAGTGTTCTATACACCATTTTCTTGTACTGTCTGAGAAACTGCGGTTTCTGTTATTTAGACACCACAGTGGGTGGTTGCAGCCTGCTAAGAGCTGTTTGAATGTTTCACTCAGGTTCAAGTTACAGATACAGCAATACCAAGATGAGAAACCAAAATGATAATAGAGCTGAGCCTAAGCAGAAAGGAAATCAGTACTGAATGGACAGCTACATATGTGCACAACAGTGGAACAGCAGAACACATTTTTCCAGACGTTGGACTGATTATGTGATGAAAAAAAAAGGTGGAGTGACCTGTTGGGCCAAAACATATATCAGATATGGGTAAATACAAACAATGCAGATATAAGGCCCAACAGAGACTGCAAATTAGGATGCCCCCATACTGCAAAGGTGAGGGGACCTCCAGTCAGTTTTGAATAAAGATACCTTAAAGTGGACCAAAACCCAGTATTTCGACTATCAGGCTGTGTGAAACCCCCCAGGTCGCCGAAACAAAGTCACCTCTTCCCGGTCCTACGGCACATGTACAGCTCGTCCAATGAGCGTGCTCATATCCTCCAACGTCCCGTCGTCTAAGGCGAGTGGCTCAGAGCGCACTGATGGCCGCATCCCCTGGTACCCTCTAACAGGGAGTGTGCCCGCGGCGGCCATTCACAAATGCCTGGCGAGGGCACGCACCTTGCCAGAGGAATAGTGGGGATGCGCATGCACCTTTGGCCTGGAAAAGAAGGTAAGTGTATGGGCGACCTGAGGGGTTTCACACAGCAGGGCATCCTGATTTTGGATGCCCCTGGGGAGAGGGAATCAATCGGCCCGGAAATCTATCTAAAAGTGACATGCTTTATAAAAAAAAGTTTTCTTGCTGATAGTTACTTCGTCCACACAAAATGCTATGTTGTAATAGCCACTTAGTAAGTATGGCTCTATTACCATGTGTATTCAGTGGAGTTGAGTCTTCCTCTGTGTCCGATTCACTAGCTGGATACAGATGTAAGATAAAAGTGGGCTCCTCGTCACCACGTGGTAAGGCTGCGGCATCTCCCACAGGATCTGCCATTTCTAGGGTTACAAAAAGAGAGAAGGAGGTTAGAAACAAAAATACATCATTCTGCATGGTCTTTGGTATTATCATATTCACGTATGTTAAACCAGGCCACTTCCAAGACTCCTCCGCTGCCAGTCTGGGTAGGGGTGCAACAGGGGGGATCCCGAGATAAGTGGTTGGGGTTCAGTCGCTGCAGGGCACTGGGAGACTTTTTTTTCTTACTACTGGACTAGGACCAATCAACTGCAAGGCACATACATTGAGTAGGTGTGTTTTTAACTTTTTGCCTGTAACAGGCAGTCATTTTGACTTTAGTGCCATTTAAAACATAGTGTGGAGGTATTATGAAGAAATCACATGGATAGTTTTGGCCCACACACTTCAAAATGTGGGACCTCGGTTTTTCTTGCACTGGAGTAGAAGTATTATATAGCAATGAAAAAAAGGAAAGAAGCTGTACCTGCCCTTTTACATTTATGTACTGCATTTAGCTGCAACCCAAGCACAATTCAGCCCGTGAAAACCTATTGGCAGTGCAGGTAAAGTGTATTTATTACCCTTTACCTGTGTGGCATTGATACTCCCATTGCCAGTGGTTTCTGCTGCTGTCATCAGTCACCTCTGATTCCTCACCAGCGCCTCCTGGTCTTCATCCAGCATCCACTTCAGCCACCTAATTCCTCCCCCAGGTGCGTCTGCCATCATCGCCACCTCTTGCCTGCCCTGAAACCAGTCGATGCAGGGCAGCCTATGGGGACACTGCAGCACATCTGTTAATTGAGACGTTTCTACAGCAACATGGCGGAAATGCACAGTGTGGCAGTGCCCTCACTTATGCAGCCATACGATTAGAGCCCTAGCTGTTTTTGTGTGTTTCTGCGTGGTGTACATAATGCAAACCAATTCATGCCCACTACCGTATTAGCCCTTTCACACATCAGCATTGTGTTAGGAAAAAACCCTGCATGCAGTTTTTCCAATGTAACTTCAACTGCAGCCCCACAGAAGTCTATGAGCACACACCACAAAGCGCAATACAATGCGTTTGCTTGGTGTTTTTAAAGGTTTGCAGTGCCCTGTGTTATCCCTGCATTGCACTGTGTCCTGTAAACCAGGGTTCCCTAACCCTCCTCCTATAAGCCCCCCAGGTCATGTTTTGTGGTTCTCCATAACCCTACTGCTGCCCCAATTACTTCACCTGTGCCTGAGATGTAGAGATCCACAAAGCATGAGCTGTTGGTGGCTCTTGTGGAGGAAGGTTGGGGACTCCTGGTATAAGCAACAATGGGGGACTCTTACTTCCTGTGCAAAAAGACTACACAAATAAATCAAAAGCACAGCACATATTCTGGCGCAATACACCCCTGACATAGCTAAAAAGCAGGGCAAACGCCAGCACAGGGCAAACATTGGCAATTGCCAGGGCCCCTGACAACTTTAGACTCACGCTTGTCTGTAGTATTGATTTACAGTGGTCCCAAACCACCAAATGGCAGCTGTTGTGTGCAGACCTGCTCATGGCTGGCCTCAGCAACAGGGGATGATCAGCAACAACGAAGAAGGTGACATGAAAGGGAGGTGGTGGGAACCAGGTGACAACTGGCAGCAATAATAAAGCAAGCAAGCAGTAATGGCTGAAGAGTGATTGGTTGCAGTAGAGAATTCAACAAGGACTAGAGAACGATTGAAGGCTATAGGGAAGGCAATAAGGACTGGAGGCCGATTGGTGACTATAGGGAAGGCAATAAGGACGGGAGGGTGATTGGTGGCTATAGGAAAGGCAATAAGGACTGGAGGATGATTGGTGGCTATAGGGAAGGCAATAAGGACTGGAGGATGATTGGTGGCTATAGGGAAGGCAATAAGGACTGGAGGCCGATTGGTGGCTATAGGGAAGGCAATAAGGACTAGAGGCCGATTGGTGGCTATAGGAAAGGCAATAAGGACTAGAGGCCGATTGGTGGCTATAGGGAAGGCAACAAGGACTAGAGGCCGATTGGTGGCTATAGGGAAGGCAATAAGGACTAGAGGACGATTGGTGGCTATAGGGAAGGCAATAAGGACTAGAGGACGATTGGTGGCTATAGGGAAGGCAATAAGGAATGGAGGATGATTGGTGGCTATAGGGAAGGCAATAAGGAATGGAGGATGATTGGTGGCTATAGGGAAGGCAATAAGGACTGGAGGATGATTGGTGGCTATAGGGAAGGCAATAAGGACTAGAGGACGATTGGTGGCTATAGGGAAGGCAATAAGGACTGGAGGATGATTGGTGGCTATAGGGAAGGCAATAAGGACTAGAGGACGATTGGTGGCTATAGGGAAGGCAATAAGGACTGGAGGATGATTGGTGGCCATAGGGAAGGCAATAAGGACTAGAGGCCGATTGGTGGCTATAGGGAAGGCAATAAGGAATGGAGGATGATTGGTGGCTATAGGGAAGGCAATAAGGAATGGAGGATGATTGGTGGCTATAGGGAAGGCAATAAGGACTAGAGGCCGATTGGTGGCTATAGGGAAGGCAATAAGGAATGGAGGATGATTGGTGGCTATAGGGAAGGTAATAAGGACTAGAGGCCGATTGGTGGCTATAGGGATGGCAATAAGGAATGGAGGATGATTGGTGGCTATAGGGAAGGCAATAAGGACTAGAGGACGATTGGTGGCTATAGGGAAGGCAATAAGGACTGGAGGAGGATTGGTGGCTATAGGGAAGGCAACAAGGACTGGAGGAGGATTGGTGGCTATAGGGAAGGCAACAAGGACTGGAGGATGATTGGTGGCTATAGGGAAGGCAATAAGGACTGGAGGAGGATTGGTGGCTATAGGGAAGGCAACAAGGACTGGAGGATGATTGGTGGCTATAGGGAAGGCAATAAGGACTGGAGGAGGATTGGTGGCTATAGGGAAGGCAATAAGGACTGGAAGGTGATTGGTGGCTATAGGGAAGGCAATAAGGACTGGAGGAGGATTGGTGGCTATAGGGAAGGCAATAAGGACTGGAGGAGGATTGGTGGCTATAGGGAAGGCAATAAGGACTGGAAGGTGATTGGTGGCTATAGGGAAGGCAATAAGGACTAGAGGACGATTGGTGGCTATAGGGAAGGCAATAAGGACTGGAGGAGGATTGGTGGCTATAGGGAAGGCAATAAGGACTGGAGGAGGATTGGTGGCTATAGGGAAGGCAATAAGGACTGGAAGGTGATTGGTGGCTATAGGGAAGGCAATAAGGACTGGAGGATGATTGGTGGCTATAGGGAAGGCAATAAGGACTGGAGGAGGATTGGTGGCTATAGGGAAGGCAATAAGGACTAGAGGCCGATTGGTGGCTATAGGGAAGGCAATAAGGACTGGAGGATGATTGGTGGCTATAGGGATGGCAATAAGGACTGGAGGAGGATTGGTGGCTATAGGGAAGGCAATAAGGACTAGAGGACGATTGGTGTCTATAGGGAAGACAATAAGGACTGGAAGGTGATTGGTGGCTATAGGGAAGGCAATTAGGACTGGAGGATGATTGGTGGCTATAGGGAAGGCAATAAGGACTGGAGGATGATTGGTGGCTATAGGGATGGCAATAAGGACTGGAGGATGATTGGTGGCTATAGGGAAGGCAATAAGGAATGGAGGATGATTGGTGGCTATAGGGAAGGCAATAAGGACTAGAGGACGATTGGTGGCTATAGGGAAGGCAATAAGGACTGGAGGAGGATTGGTGGCTATAGGGAAGGCAATAAGGACTGGAGGAGGATTGGTGGCTATAGGGAAGACAATAAGGACTGGAAGGTGATTGGTGGCTATAGGGAAGGCAATAAGGACTGGAGGATGATTGGTGGCTATAGGGAAGGCAATAAGGACTGGAGGATGATTGGTGGCTATAGGGAAGGCAATAAGGACTGGAGGAGGATTGGTGGCTATAGGGAAGGCAATAAGGACTAGAGGCCGATTGGTGGCTATAGGGATGGCAATAAGGAATGGAGGATGATTGGTGGCTATAGGGAAGGCAATAAGGACTGGAGGAGGATTGGTGGCTATAGGGAAGACAATAAGGACTGGAAGGTGATTGGTGGCTATAGGGAAGGCAATAAGGAATGGAGGATGATTGGTGGCTATAGGGAAGGCAATAAGGACGGGAGGATGATTGGTGGCTATAGGGAAGACAATAAGGACTGGGGAATGATTGGTGGTTATAGAGAAGGCAATAAGGACTGGAGGGTGATTGGTGGCTATAGGGAAGGCAATAAGGAATGGAGGATGATTGGTGGCTATAGGGAAGGCAATAAGGACGGGAGGATGATTGGTGGCTATACGGAAGGCAATAAGGAATGGAGGATGATTGGTGGCTATAGGGAAGGCAATAAGGACTGGAGGATGATTGGTGGCTATAGGGAAGGCAATAAGGAATGGAGGATGATTGGTGGCTATAGGGAAGGCAATAAGGACTGGAGGATGATTGGTGGCTATAGGGAAGGCAATAAGGAATGGAGGATGATTGGTGGCTATAGGGAAGGCAATAAGGACTGGAGGACGATTGGTGGCTATAGGGAAGGCAATAAGGAATGGAGGATGATTGGTGGCTATAGGGAAGGCAATAAGGACTGGAGGATGATTGGTGGCTATAGGGAAGGCAATAAGGAATGGAGGATGATTGGTGGCTATAGGGAAGGCAATAAGGACTGGAGGATGATTGGTGGCTATAGGGAAGGCAATAAGGACTGGAGGATGATTGGTGGCTATAGGGAAGGCAATAAGGACTAGAGGATGATTGGTGGCTATAGAGAAGGCAATAAGGGGACTGGAAGGTGATTGGTGGATATAGGGAAGGCAATAAGGAATGGAGGATGATTGGTGGCTATAGGGAAGGCAATAAGGACTGGAGGATGATTGGTGGCTATAGGGAAGGCAATAAGGAATGGAGGATGATTGGTGGCTATAGGGAAGACAATAAGGACTGGGGAATGATTGGTGGTTATAGAGAAGGCAATAAGGACTGGAGGGTGATTGGTGGCTATAGGGAAGGCAATAAGGACTGGAGGGCGATTGGTGGCTATAGGGAAGGCAATAAGGACGGGAGGATGATTGGTGGCTATACGGAAGGCAATAAGGAATGGAGGATGATTGGTGGCTATAGGGAAGGCAATAAGGAATGGAGGATGATTGGTGGCTATAGGGAAGGCAATAAGGAATGGAGGATGATTGGTGGCTATAGGGAAGGCAATAAGGACTGGAGGATGATTGGTGGCTATAGGGAAGGCAATAAGGACTGGAGGATGATTGGTGGCTATAGGGAAGGCAATAAGGACGGGAGGATGATTGGTGGATATAGAGATTGCAACAAGCACTAGAGGATGATTGGTGGATATAGGGAAGGCAATAAGGACTGGAGGATGATTGGTGGCTATAGGGAAGGCAATAAGGACTGGAGGATGATTGGTGGCTATAGGGAAGGCAATAAGGACTGGAGGAGGATTGGTGGCTATAGGGAAGGCAATAAGGACTGGAGGATGATTGGTGGCTATAGAGAAGGCAATAAGGGGACTGGAAGGTGATTGGTGGATATAGGGAAGGCAATAAGGACGGGAGGATGATTGGTGTCTATAGGGAAGGCAATAAGGAATGGAGGATGATTGGTGGCTATAGGGAAGACAATAAGGACGGGATGATGATTGGTGGCTATAGGGAAGGCAATAAGGACTGGAGGAGGATTGGTGGCTATAGGGAAGGCAATAAGGACTAGAGGCCGATTGGTGGCTATAGGGAAGGCAATAAGGAATGGAGGATGATTGGTGGCTATAGGGAAGGTAATAAGGACTGGAGGATGATTGGTGGCTATAGGGATGGCAATAAGGAATGGAGGATGATTGGTGGCTATAGGGAAGGCAATAAGGACTAGAGGACGATTGGTGGCTATAGGGAAGGCAATAAGGACTGGAGGAGGATTGGTGGCTATAGGGAAGGCAATAAGGACTGGAGGAGGATTGGTGGCTATAGGAAAGGCAATAAGGACTGGAGGAGGATTGGTGGCTATAGGGAAGGCAATAAGGACTGGAAGGTGATTGGTGGCTATAGGGAAGGCAATAAGGACTGGAGGATGATTGGTGGCTATAGGGAAGGCAATAAGGACTGGAGGAGGATTGGTGGCTATAGGGAAGACAATAAGGACTGGAAGGTGATTGGTGGCTATAGGGAAGGCAATAAGGACTGGAGGATGATTGGTGGCTATAGGGAAGGCAATAAGGACTGGAGGAGGATTGGTGTCTATAGGGAAGGCAATAAGGACTGGAGGAGGATTGGTGGCTATAGGGAAGGCAATAAGGACTAGAGGACGATTGGTGGCTATAGGGAAGGCAATAAGGACTGGAGGAGGATTGGTGTCTATAGGGAAGGCAATAAGGACTAGAGGACGATTGGTGGCTATAGGGAAGGCAATAAGGACTGGAGGAGGATTGGTGGCTATAGGGAAGGCAATAAGGACTAGAGGCCGATTGGTGGCTATAGGGAAGGCAATAAGGACTAGAGGATGATTGGTGGCTATAGGGAAGGCAATAAGGAATGGAGGATGATTGGTGGCTATAGGGAAGGCAATAAGGACTAGAGGCCGATTGGTGGCTATAGGGAAGGCAATAAGGAATGGAGGATGATTGGTGGCTATAGGGAAGGTAATAAGGACTAGAGGCCGATTGGTGGCTATAGGGATGGCAATAAGGACTGGAGGATGATTGGTGGCTATAGGGAAGGCAATAAGGAATGGAGGATGATTGGTGGCTATAGGGAAGGTAATAAGGACTAGAGGCCGATTGGTGGCTATAGGGATGGCAATAAAGACTGGAGGATGATTGGTGGCTATAGGGAAGGCAATAAGGACTGGAGGATGATTGGTGGCTATAGGGAAGGCAATAAGGACTGGAGGAGGATTGGTGGCTATAGGGAAGACAATAAGGACTGGAAGGTGATTGGTGGCTATAGGGAAGGCAATAAGGACTGGAGGATGATTGGTGGCTATAGGGAAGGCAATAAGGACTGGAGGAGGATTGGTGGCTATAGGGAAGGCAATAAGGACTAGAGGCCGATTGGTGGCTATAGGGAAGGCAACAAGGACTAGAGGAGGATTGGTGGCTATAGGAAAGGCAATAAGGACTGGAGGAGGATTGGTGGCTATAGGGAAGGCAATAAGGACTGGAAGGTGATTGGTGGCTATAGGGAAGGCAATAAGGACTGGAGGATGATTGGTGGCTATAGGGAAGGCAATAAGGACTGGAGGAGGATTGGTGGCTATAGGGAAGACAATAAGGACTGGAAGGTGATTGGTGGCTATAGGGAAGGCAATAAGGACTGGAGGATGATTGGTGGCTATAGGGAAGGCAATAAGGACTGGAGGAGGATTGGTGTCTATAGGGAAGGCAATAAGGACTGGAGGAGGATTGGTGGCTATAGGGAAGGCAATAAGGACTAGAGGACGATTGGTGGCTATAGGGAAGGCAATAAGGACTGGAGGAGGATTGGTGTCTATAGGGAAGGCAATAAGGACTGGAGGAGGATTGGTGGCTATAGGGAAGGCAATAAGGACTAGAGGCCGATTGGTGGCTATAGGGATGGCAATAAGGAATGGAGGATGATTGGTGGCTATAGGGAAGGCAATAAGGAATGGAGGATGATTGGTGGCTATAGGGAAGGCAATAAGGACTAGAGGCCGATTGGTGGCTATAGGGAAGGCAATAAGGAATGGAGGATGATTGGTGGCTATAGGGAAGGTAATAAGGACTAGAGGCCGATTGGTGGCTATAGGGATGGCAATAAGGACTGGAGGATGATTGGTGGCTATAGGGAAGGCAATAAGGAATGGAGGATGATTGGTGGCTATAGGGAAGGTAATAAGGACTAGAGGCCGATTGGTGGCTATAGGGATGGCAATAAAGACTGGAGGATGATTGGTGGCTATAGGGAAGGCAATAAGGACTGGAGGATGATTGGTGGCTATAGGGAAGGCAATAAGGACTGGAGGAGGATTGGTGGCTATAGGGAAGACAATAAGGACTGGAAGGTGATTGGTGGCTATAGGGAAGGCAATAAGGACTGGAGGATGATTGGTGGCTATAGGGAAGGCAATAAGGACTGGAGGAGGATTGGTGGCTATAGGGAAGGCAATAAGGACTAGAGGCCGATTGGTGGCTATAGGGATGGCAATAAGGAATGGAGGATGATTGGTGGCTATAGGGAAGGCAATAAGGACTGGAGGAGGATTGGTGGCTATAGGGAAGACAATAAGGACTGGAAGGTGATTGGTGGCTATAGGGAAGGCAATAAGGACTGGAGGATGATTGGTGGCTATAGGGAAGGCAATAAGGACTGGAGGAGGATTGGTGGCTATAGGGAAGGCAATAAGGACTGGAGGATGATTGGTGGCTATAGGGAAGGCAATAAGGACTGGAGGAGGATTGGTGGCTATAGGGAAGGCAATAAGGACTGGAGGAGGATTGGTGGCTATAGGGAAGGCAATAAGGACTGGGGAATGATTGGTGGCTATAGGGAAGACAATAAGGACTGGAAGGTGATTGGTGGCTATAGGGAAGGCAATTAGGACTGGAGGAGGATTGGTGACTATAGGGAAGGCAATAAGGACTGGAGGATGATTGGTGGCTATAGGGAAGGCAATAAGGACTGGAGGAGGATTGGTGGCTATAGGGAAGGCAATAAGGACTGGAGGATGATTGGTGGCTATAGGGAAGACAATAAGGACTGGGGAATGATTGGTGGTTATAGAGAAGGCAATAAGGACTGGAGGATGATTGGTGGCTATAGGGAAGGCAATAAGGACGGGAGGATGATTGGTGGCTATACGGAAGGCAATAAGGAATGGAGGATGATTGGTGGCTATAGGGAAGGCAATAAGGACTGGAGGATGATTGGTGGCTATAGGGAAGGCAATAAGGAATGGAGGATGATTGGTGGCTATAGGGAAGGCAATAAGGACTGGAGGAGGATTGGTGGCTATAGGGAAGGCAATAAGGACGGGAGGATGATTGGTGTCTATAGGGAAGGCAATAAGGAATGGAGGATGATTGGTGGCTATAGGGAAGGCAATAAGGACGGGATGATGATTGGTGGCTATAGGGAAGGCAATAAGGACTGGAGGAGGATTGGTGGCTATAGGGAAGGCAATAAGGAATGGAGGATGATTGGTGGCTATAGGGAAGGCAACAAGCACTAGAGGATGATTGGTGGATATAGGGAAGACAATAAGGAATGGAGGATGATTGGTGGATATAGGGAAGGTAATAAGCACTGGAGGGCAATCAGCAACAAATGACACATATGTGACAGCGGAGGTGAAAGGTGACATCATGTGACTCACTACTTTGGGGCCCACTAAGACTATCTTGCCCAAGGGCCCCCACAAACCTAGAGCCGGCCCTGCTAAAACCCATCACAAACCAAAAGCCTAAAGAAAAAATAATAATTTGTTTTCATTCTTGCCAATAAGGTTCCTTTCATACTGTTCAATTCCACAACTTTGTGGCGGCAGCAGAAGACCTGTTAGATGGAGGCATCAGCAAAAATTAGCAAGAGGAGCGAAGAACCTAAGGAAGGTGCAGGACTGAGACAGCAGTGAATATGGATTTTCCTTGTCCGGCAACGCAGCACAGGTAAAACGGAATAGATGTGTTTTACTTGCACTGCCTATAGACTTGTATGAGCTGCATTGCCATTGTGTGAAAAAGCCAATTTACTTTAAGGTGCATTGTTATCTCCCCACATTCAAACACGGTGCAAACAGGGAGCTATAGAACAAGACGCAGTGCAAATGCTGGTAAAACCCCAAGTAATGACAAGTTTCCCACAGGCGCAGAGTAAGCTGAAAATTGCTCCCATAGTCGGGGGCAATAACGTGAGGCGCCAGTGGCGCGGGGTACCCGGCTGTGCGCCTGGCAGCAGGAGGGTCCTTTGCCAATTGTGCATTCACTGTGAGAGACATACACTGTGTGAGACACACACTGTGAGAGACAGACACACACTGAGACAGACACACACTGTGAGACAGACACACACTGTGAGACAGACACACACTGTGAGACAGACACACACTGTGAGACAGACACACACTGTGAGAGACAGACACACACTGAGAGAGACAGACACACACTGAGAGAGAGACAGACACACACTGTGAGAGACAGACACACACTGTGAGAGAGACAGACACACACTGTGAGAGAGACAGACACACACTGAGAGAGACAGACACACACTGTGAGAGAGACAGACACACACTGTGCGAGAGACAGACACACACTGCGAGAGACAGACACACACTGTGAGAGACAAACACACTGTGAGAGACAAACACACTGTGGGAGGCAGAGACAGACACACACTGTGAGAGACAGACACACTGTGAGAGAGACAGACACACACTGTGCGAGAGACACACACTGTGAGAGACAAACACACTGTGAGAGACAAACACACTGTGGGAGGCAGAGACAGACACACACTGTGAGAGAGACAGACACGCACTGTGAGAGAGACAGACACACACTGTGAGAGACAAACACACTGTGAGAGACAAACACACTGTGAGAGACAAACACACTGTGAGAGACAAACACACTGTGGGAGGCAGAGACAGACACACACTGTGAGAGAGACAGACACGCACTGTGAGAGAGACAGACACGCACTGTGAGAGAGACAGACACGCACTGTGAGAGAGACAGACACGCACTGTGAGAGAGACAGACACACACTGTGAGAGAGACAGACACACACTGAGACAGACAGACACACACTGTGAGAGAGACAGACACACACTGTGAGAGAGACAGACACACACTGTGAGAGAGACAGACACACACTGTGAGAGAGACAGACACACACTGTGAGAGACAGACACACACTGTGAGAGACAGACACGCACTGTGAGAGAGACAGACACACACAGTGAGAGACAGACACACACTGTGAGAGAGACAGACACACACTGTGAGAGACAGACATACACTGTGAGAGACAGACATACACTGTGAGAGACAGACACACACTGTGAGAGACAGACACACACTGTGAGAGACAGACATACACTGTGAGAGACAGACACACACTGTGAGAGACAGACACACACTGTGAGAGACAGACACACACTGTGAGAGACAGACACACACTGTGAGAGAGAGACACTGTGAACCTCCCACAGAAATGGAGTAGTGGCACTGAATGAGGGAGGCAAAGTTAGAGGCAGTGAGTCTAGCCTGTCATTCTCCATGTGTTGTGTGCAGCGTTTCCTGCCCCCCACCTCAGCCATGCCACCCAGAGGCAAATGGCGCCAGCTGTAACCCCCAGTCTGCACCCCGCTACCTGTTCAGCAGTGAAGGAGTTAACTCGTCAGCAGCAGCAGCAGCAAAGGCTCCAACAGCTGCGCACACACACTTCCTGGTGGATGCTTGTAACTGGCTTCCTGATTGGCCAGCGCTAGCCGCGTCCCCATTGGCCAGTCCTAGGCTGGCTGTTTATCTCAGCCTTACTAATGTATATGCGGGCCTCAGAGTCGGGCAGGACTCTGGCTTATCGCGATGTGTATGGCGCCCGGCCCCGGCCTGCAGGCGGAACTTATCATGCGGGAGGCACTCGGACCATTATTAGGGACGGACCAATGCTAGCGAACCCGGACGTTTATAGGAGGCGCACTCAGCTAGACATGGAGGAGCAAGAGATGCAGATTAAAGTGAAGAAAGGTGAGACATTGGAAGGGGCTGGGGAAGTTCATCAAGGCAGGGTCCTCACTCCTAGGCTTTATTTCCTGGCTTCTCCGATGATGCAGGTTATTCTATTGAGTGTTCTGAGCAATATCACATTAAAATTGCCACAAATGGACAATGAGGTATGTGAGTATAAAGGCTAAAGTGGACCAAAACCCAGGATTTTGACTATCCTGGGTTTTGGTCTTTTTCCCATGGGGCACCCCGATTGGGGATGCCATATTGTGTGAAACCCCCCACAGATCGCTGAGCGCAGCTCGGCTCCTTGCTGCATGCGCAGCCGCTTGTCCAATCAGCGTGCTTGGAGCCACTGACGTCACGCCATCTAAGCCAGTGGCTCCGAGCACGCTGATGGCTGCTCCCCTTCACAAATGCCTGGTGCATGCATGCACCCTGCTAGAGGAATAGCGCATGTGCTGTTGGACCAGGAAGCAAGGTAAATGTATGGGGCATCCTGGGGGGTTTCACACAGGGGGTATCCCCATTTTGGATGCCCCAGGGGGAGGGTATCGTTTGGTCTGGGAATCATAGATTCCCAGGCCCATCGTGCTGGGTTTTGGTCCACTTTAAATGGCTTTGGGCCACTGATGCATACTTCCCAGGTGTCCATGATTTGGTGGGACTGTCCCTCTTTGGAGTCCATGCCCCCCTGTCCCTCATTGTTCTCATTTGTCCCTCTTGAAGGTGTAACATGCAGATCTGCATCAACAAATTATTAATTTGTCTATTCAAATTGTTTATATTGCTGTAGCTGTTACAACCTACAGTTGAGTTCAGCCTGGCCCAAAGTGGTTCTAACTTTCAAACTGGCATCAGACTGCACAAAGCCCTATTTTCAATGGAGCAAATAAGTAACAGCAGCCTTTAAAGTGGACCAAAACCCACAATTTTTACTATCCCGGGTTTTGGTCCTCTGTGTAAAATCCCCCCCACAGATCGCCGAGCGCAACTCACCTCTTCCCCGTCCTCATCCAATCAGCGAACTCGGAGCTGCTGACGTCACGTCGTCTAAGCCAGCGTCCCCGAGTGTGCTGGCCGCTCGTCCAGTCAGCGCGCTGGCAGCCGCTTCCCTCTAACAGGGAGCGTGCCCATGCCGGACATTCACAAATGCCCGGCGTGGGCACGCGCCCTGCTAGAGGGATAGCGAGGATGTGGCTCACGCATGTGCCATTGGACCAGGAAGCAAGGTTAGTGTATGGGATGATCTGGGGGGTTTCACACAGCAGGGCATCCCAATTTTGGATGCCCCGGGGGGAGGGAATTGATCGGCCCTGGACAGATCACGGTGGGTTTTGGTCCACTTTAAACGGTTAAATGGCTTTTGGCCCCTGATGTCACACAGGACCCCCTGGACCATGTATATTTGAGTTCAGCCTGGCCCATGTTCTGGCCATAAAACTGGCATCAAAGTGGGCACAATGGCTCTTTTCCATGGAGCGAATAAATAACAGCTGTTTTCGAGAGGTGAAATGACTTTGGGCCAGGCTAAACTCAATGTGGGGCAGGGGGCCCCTCTCTGTCAGTTGCCACCATGACATCAGTGGCCCGAAGCCATTTAACCATTTCGCATTGACTGTTACTTATTTGCACCATTGAATTTAAGGCGGTGCCCAAAGCCATTTAAACTGGAAGAAGAGCCTGGCACAGTTGGAAAAGAAAGGTAGCGGCCATTTTAGAGTTTTCTCTCCCAGCATCTCAGCCATGCTGCTGCCTGGATTCAACTGACAGGAAGCCCAACAGCACTTCATGTGGCCTGCAGATGCATGAGGCGCCATTTTGCTTTTAAAATGAACCATAGCAGGAGTTAGAAAAAGGTAAATGAATTTTTATGTGCAGCAATCTAAATTGCCCTGGGGAGGGGATGCATATGAGCACCATTTGTTGTGTTGGTCTGGTTTAAAGTGGACCAACACCGAGAGGTGATCGGCCCGGAAATCTATAAGATTCCCAGGCCGATCACCTCCCACCCCGCGGGACATCCGAGATCGGGATGTCCCGCGGGGTGAAACCCCCCAGAAACCCCAAATCGCTTACCTGATCTTCGGCGGCGGCCGGCCCCGCCGCCTCCCTCGCGCCCCTGTAGGTGTGCGCGCGCCCGCGCCGGCCGTCTGCGAATGGCCGGCGGGGGCGCGCGCGCGCCGAAAGTGACGCGAGGGAGGCGGCGGCAGCCGCTTGGACGTTACTGATCCCCGCCTGGACGTTGGCGGGGATTGGACCGTCCAGTCACGTGGGAGCGGGGACAGGTAAGATTTTGGGGGTTTCACACAGCGGGGCACCCCCAATCGGGGTGCCCCGCCGAAGTGGACCAAAACCCAGGATAGTCAAAATCCTGGGTGTTGGTCCACTTTAAGTCATTTTTGACTGTTGGTCCGCTTTAGCAGCTTAAAAACAGCTGTTACTTATTCAAATCTGGGAAATAGGGCTTTGATGCCAGTTTTCATGGCAGGGCCACTTTGGTCCAGGCTGATCTTAACTGTATGTGGTGCACATGGTTCCCATTGTGAGCTGGCACTGTGACATCAGTGGCCCAAAGTCACCTGACCCCTCAAAAACAGCCATTACCCGTATTTTTCACCCCATAAGAAGAAGAGAAAATATATTCTATACCAAATAGTGTGCTAATATACTTCCCTCCCAATCGCCCCATTACAGACAGTGTGCAGAAACCCCCATCACCGCATAAAGGACCTGCATTACAGGCAGTGAGGGGGTATCCCACATTACAGAAAAAAAACATGAATTCCCTGGCTCCCATGTAGCGTCTCCTGCCAACTTAAACACAGAGAGGGGGTCTTTATCATCGCCCTCCGCTGCCTTGACTGTCGCCTTTGCAGTAACCACTGAGCAAGCCGGTTCTGGACGGGGGTGGCCCTATAAGATGCCCTGACGTTCACCCCCATTTTGAGCAAAAATAAGTGCGTCTTATATGGGCGAAAAATACAGTACTCATTCAAACTGTGAAAATAGGGCTTTGTGCCCATTTTAATGCCTGTTTCAAGGCTGGGCCAAGCTTCAACAGTATGTCGGGTCAGGGGGCCTTCTTTGTTAGTTGGCACAATAACATCAGTGGCCCAAAGTCACTTAAAGAGTAATTCCACTTCTGATTACATTTTTTTAAACGTTCCATTGTGTGCCAACATGATGTAATCAATGCACACTTTTTTTTTTTTTTTTTTTTTTTCTATTTGTTTGCAATTCTGTTTTTAAAAGAAAACTGTTTTCCCTAGAAACGGTGTGTTTACCTTAGCGATGTCCGTCATCTGGTGTGTTAAAAGTACAGATCACAAAACTTCCTCACTCTGGCTTGCTAATCATCTGACTGGCAATAGATTTAACCCCTTCTTCTGCATTAATTAAAATTATTCAGATAGGGAGGATCACAATCTTGTCTTCCAGTAGCTAAATGGTTACAGACAGTGTTCTCAACTGGAAGCGTCATTACTGCAGCCAAAGCTGCAAAAGAAGTAAATCACAGGTATGGGAGCACAATCCTAACAAATGTTTATTTTACATTCCAGAAGAGGAAAACAATAAGGCAGAACACCAAAACCTAAGAATTTTCAGCTGTTTTTCAAACTCTGAAAATAAGGCCTTGTGCCAGTTTCAAGGTCCGAACCACTTTGGGCCAGGCTGAACTCAACTGCATGTGGTGCAGGGTCTGCCCCCCCCCCCCCCCCCCCTGCGATTTGGCACTGTGACATCAGTGGCCCAAAGTCATTTAACCCTTCTATTCACATTCCTCATTGCCCATGTTATTGCGATATTGTTCAGAGCGTTCCCTACAATGGGAAACCAACTCCAGCATCCTCTCCTATTATCCTCCAGTATCAATGTGTATCCCTGTCACATGTCACCCATACAGTAGTAGCATGATGTGCTATCGTGCTTTGCCCCGGAAGATGGCACTTTATAAGTAAGCAGCAATAATCCATTTATGTAGCCTTTCTTGGCATACATACAATGCATTCCAAAGTATTATATTACAGTATCTAAGTGTCATGGAGGTCATCTTTTGTTTGACAATTAAAGGAACAGTCCAGTCTAAATAACTCATGTGGTTTATGGGAGCAGCCATGGTGGAATTGCCATTTTATCCCATTTTCTCAAATTTTCCTTAGGGCAGCATATAACTGAGATATTAAGGCTTTGCCCCAAGTTAGGAACACATGACCACCAGAATACACAAAAGCTTTAGCCCCTCCTCCAGACACCAGGAGCCAGACCACCAACTCCTGAACCACAGGTTTAGGTAAGTAGACTGGGTCGCTGTGGGTCTGATGGGGTTAACCTGTTCCCTGGCTCCCGAAGCAGCCTCTCAGGGACCCAGGGGATAGGCCAGATTCCCCTATCCATGTCGGCACCGTGGGGGATTGAGCGCTAACCTCAGACCAGGTATGCGAACAGTCTGAGGCATTGTGGAAATTTCCGGGTCCCCTTCCCACCACCCCCTACCTTCTCTGATAAGAGGCTTGTGAGGCTCCGATGGGATGTACGACTGTGGGCGGTCGGGCTGCATTGTGTATTTCACCCCCTGGTGCGGGTCTGTGGAGCTCGCCGGAGGTCAGGAGGTCTTTTTCAGCCTGATGGAAGGGAGGTATCTGTTGCAGGGGGCAAATCCACCCGGCAGCACTCAATG
Source organism: Gastrophryne carolinensis (assembly GCA_027917425.1). Lineage (NCBI taxonomy): Eukaryota > Metazoa > Chordata > Amphibia > Anura > Microhylidae > Gastrophryne > Gastrophryne carolinensis. The sequence goes on from CM051234.1 coordinate 323,433,481, forward strand.
TCAGCGCTAGGCACTGCTGCACGATCCAGCTAATGCACATGCTCCTGGCTTAAAGTGGACCATCACCCTCCGGTGATCGGCCCGGGAATCTATAAGATTCCCGGGCCGATCACCTCCCTCCCCGCGGGACATCCGAGATCGCCGCCTCCCTCGCGCCCCTCTAGACGTGCCCGCGCCGACCGTCTGTGAATGGCGGGCGCGCGCGCGGCAAGAGTGACGCGTGGGAGGCGGCGGAGGAGCCGCTTGTCCGCGGCTGTCAAACCGCTTGTCCGTCGGCGCGGGGAGAGGTGAGTTTTTTGGGTGATCGGGGGGGGTTTCACACAGCGGGACACCCCGATCGGGGGTGCCCCGCCGAAGTGGACCAAGACCCAGGATAGTCAAAATCCTGGGTGTTGGCCCACTTTAAAGGGGAAGCACTCTGCTAATCTTAAGTGTCTTTTTCTGGCCTCCCTCTCATCATGTCACAGATTTATCCTTCCCATGTGCATAACTTTACATTTATCTGTATTAAACTTAATTTGCCATTTAACTGCCCATGCTTCCAATTTACTAAATCTGTTTGTAGCTGCCTGCTGTCCTCTTTTGTTTTAATTAATTTCACAGGTTAGTATCATCTGCAAAGATTGAGACTTTACTGGTTAATCCGTACCCAATTTCATTAATATATATTGAAGAGAATTGGTCCTAGAACTGACCATTGTGGTACTCTGCTAGTAACGGTGACCCAATCTGAGTGTGTACCATTGATAACCACCCTCTGCTTCCGATCATTAAGCCAATTTGCCACCCATCTGCACACGTTTTCCCCCAGTCCAAGCATTCTCATCTTTTGTACCAGCCTTTTATGTGACACAGTATCAAATGCTTTAGAAAAGTCAAGATATGATATTCAGTTACTCCCCCTGATCCAATCTTGAACTTAACTCCTCATAAAAGCTGATTAGGTTTGTCTGGCAGGAGGGTAAATGCCCCAAACTGGATGCCCTCTTTTCTAAGTTCTCCAAGGGGTGGCCTTTGAGGACTTTGGTATCCTCAATGATCCTTTAGACCAGAAGATAAATTCTCCTTTGAAGAAAGCATGGCAGGCTGAATCTTGTACTCCCAAACGGATTCTAGCCTCTACTTGCGTTGCCAGGAATCTTAAATATTGGCTTCAGCAGCTTAAACCGGACCTTCATCATAATTTAATGAAAAGCCCAAACCCATAAAAAACTATTCCCTGCATCTAAAATTAATATATTTTACGTTTTTAGTAACTTATTATTCTTCTTATTCTTTCCCCTGCTGGGCTGCAACTCTGTTCAGGACTTTAGGATACGGGCGCCGCCATCTTGACTCAGAAGCATCACACTGAGGAGGGGAGAGTGGGATAAAGTACAGGGGGTGGGTTATAGCTGTGCTTTGCTCAGACAGAGCAGAGCTGGGGTCAGGAAAAGCTCAGAAATCCCAGAATGCAGAGCAGCACAGTCATAAGGCACTTCCTGTTTGCAGGCTGCCTGATGTTACATGAGCCGCCATCTTGGATGTTTTAAAGGCTCATAACATGAAGCAGATGCAGGTAGGAGGATTTTTAATGTGGACAATCTGTATGTACAGGGTGTGGGAAACATATAAGATATACTCTTATTCAGAGTGAAGGACCGCTTTAAATCATGTCTCTTGAAGCAAATGGATATGAATGAGATTATGAAGGCTTTACCGTTTCTCTTTTCAGCGGCCTCTTCTCTGTCTGATGCCAAGGGCAGAATCGTTGAGATTTTTGGCCCGGGCCATGGCTCTTACCAATTCGGTGCGTATAGATTTGTGACTGCCTACTTGGTCAGGGGATACAGGTTCCAAGTTGCGCCTGTGGTGCCATGCCCTTAGTGGATTCTGACTATCCTGAGTTTTGGTCCGTGCCCTATTGTGTGAAACCCCCCAGGTTGCCAAGTTCCCAGTTTTCCGGTCCTACAACGCATGCGCAGCTGCTCGTCCAATCAGCGCGCTCAGATCCGCTCGAACCCCTTCAACCAGGAGCTCTTCTAATATGAGGATCTGAGTGTTCTGGTGGCCGCATCCCCGCTACCCTCCAACAGGGAGCGTGCCCGCGCCGGTCATTCGCAAATGCCTGACGTGGGCATGCACCTTGCTAGAGGGATAGCAGGAATGAGGGCGCTGCTCGCACATGTGCCGTTGGACCGAGAAAGAAGGTGAGTTTATTGGCGACCTGGGGGGGGGGAGGTTTCACACAGCAGGGCATCCCGGTTATGTATGCCCCAGAGAGAGAATCAATCGGCCCGGGAATCTTATAGGTTCCTGGGCCGATCTCCGTGGGCTTTGGTCCACTTTAAGGGGGGAATTCCTTATTGGCCCAGAACTAGAGAATGTGTTAAGACAGGTCTTGATGACAGAAATAAGTCCTTTCCCACTAAGCATAGGGATTTCAGGAATAGGAAAAAAATGTTCTCAGTGTAGACGGACCTTTCTTTGCAAGGACTCGTTTAGAGGGGTCCCTCCTACTTCTAGGAGAGGCAAGTTTAGAGGATCCACTCTGTTTGGTACAGTCAGTCCCTAAGAAGCAATGATGACGGGTCCTTAATAGGTGCCTGGGTAAAACAATTCCACATTTGGTGGGAGACTATACTGGATGGCCCCTTTATTTCCAGGGGAATAAGGAAGGGTTTCTCAATAGAATTCATGCATGTCCCTCCCAGGAACTTTTTTGTTACTCCCCTCCCAGGGAGCAAAGACTGGCCACTCGCAGCAGTCTAGATTCTATGTTGTATATGGAAGTGATTGTCCCAGTTCCCTGCCACCAATGGGTGGGGGGAGGATTCTACGCAAGCATTTTTTTGTGAGGACCTCTGGAAGATTCTGCTTCATTCTCAATTTGAAGAAGCTGAATCGGTATGCTACAGACGCCTCTGCATGGAGTCCCATCTTCTCTGTGAGGAATCTGTTCCCGTCTGGCTCCTTCATGGTTTCATTAGACCTGAAGGATGCCTATTGGCAGGTACCGATGCGCTTGTCGCCTCAAGCCTTTTGGAGATTTGCAGTAAAATTGGGGGACCAAAAACTCCTACTTCCAATTTGCCTACAGGCTGGTGTTAGCTTAGAGATTTTTTACCAAAGTTCTGGCAGATCCTCTAGCTGCACTAAGGCAGAAAGCAGTCGGGATCACAGCATATCTAGACAACCTCCTCCTCATTGCTCCAGATCAGGAGAGGTTGCTCCAGAATCTGGAATTGACAGGATTTTTTGCTACGATTGGATCCTTCAGAAAATCTTCCTGCCTCAGTCAAAGATAACGATCCTTCAAGAAGCCATTCCGTTCCTGTGTTCCAGTCGGTCGATTTCGGTCCATCAAGCTATGTGGGTCTTGGGCCTAATGACCTCGTCCACCCCCCGTCCACCCCCCCGCTGTAAGATTGAGTCAGCTACACTCAAGGACTCAGCTGCATATTATTATTTTTTTTTTTTTTCCCATACTCATGTTTATTGAGAAAAGAAAATTTTGACAACAGTTTACATTTTGTGATCATACAGCAATGAAGGTACAGATACCAACATATATAGAACACCTTTGTTTACATAAATTGAAGGGAGGGGAGGAAAAGGAAGGGAGGAAAAGGAAGGGAGGGAAGAGGGGGGGCACATACATATAATATGCAGTACATATAATGTGAAGGGGACCGTTGTCCTATGTCATATCAGCACAGGGCAGTCAGTTACAGAGGTTAAATTCAGAGTTGCTCGTAATGTACATTATTCAAATATAATAGGGAATGTTCTCGAGGGAACAGCTCCCAACACCAGTTGCCAGTGTCCTAGCCGACTGCTCCGATTTAGACGTTGAGAAGTCATTGACCTAGCATTATGGGAAAGTACATTCATCTGTTTCCATCCCAGTACATCTGTCCCAAGTGCCGTGTGTAGGATCCCTGAGTTAGGCAGAGCCGTCCAGCCCCCCCAGAGGTCCCCACCCCCCCATCCCCTCCAGACAGGACAGGTGACAACCAACCAAAACCGACGACTCGACAAACGCAAAACTGCGAGAACAAGAGGAGGAGAGGAGTGAGCAAGATGGACAAGGAGGACCAGATCAGGAGGTGTGGGAAGGAAAGGAAGGGGAGGGGGGGAGAGCAGTAATAGGGATCTGGGGGAGCCATGACGGCGATGAGGGGGGGGACGAATGGGTATATTGGTAAAAGGGGGGGGGGGCAGAGGAAAGAGAGAGGTAAGGGGAGGGGGGGGGGAGGCAGAGATGGTGCCCCCCCTCTAATCACAGCATTCCAACGACCTTATGTTCCACGTGCACCTGCCCATGCCCAGCTCCCGGTCAGCCCCTTCCTACATCCAGGGAATCCGACTGAGCAAACGATCAAGAGGGGAATTCTCTTTTGTATTCATCTGAGTCTTTAAACACTTGCCAGATCGTCCAGACTTTCCTAAATGCTTCCAACCTATCCTGTTTGGAATATAGGATCTCTTCCATTGTCTCAATGTGATTTACCTGTCTGAGCCACTCCGCGATTGTCGGCACATTTTCAGATCTCCACTTTCTGGGGATCAACGTTCTGGCAGCATTCAGTAGATGGACAGCTAAAGGACCATATCCAGCAGCTCCCTTACCATCTGCTGTCCAATTAAGCAGGTATCCCGCCGGGTTCCACTCTAGATCACATCCCAGTATTTTCCCTATCAAAGCATGAATTCTCTCCCAGAAAACTTTAATTCTAGGGCAGCTCCACCAAATGTGAAGCATATCTGCGCCTTCCCCTCCACACCGCCAGCATCTGTCTGGGACTTCAGGGAAAATACGATGTAAGCGCTGTGGTGTCTTGTACCACCTAGAAATGATTTTGTAATTGGTTTCTTGTAGCGAAGAACCTACTATGCTTGTGTGTGCCCCCTGATATATGGAGTCCCATGCTTCTTCATCCAAGCTGATTGACAGGGCTTCAGACCATCTCCTTTCCCACGGTTTCTCCTTGTCTCCCACTGAGGTCAGCAAAAGGCTATAAGTCCAAGAAAGCAAGTGTGTTTTGGGGCCGTTACCCAAAGCTCTCTCAAGTTCTGACGGTGGTCTTTCTACTCTGCCTCTCAGGTCCCTTGAACTCACAAAGTGCCTCAACTGTAAATATGAGAGGGTAGGGACCGGGCCTCCTAGTCTTTCCCCTAATGCCTCCTCACCCAACACTTTAGCGTTGTGGAAGATATGTGCTGCCCTCCAGGGTCTGGGCAATGTGCAAGTCCTCAGGAAGGTCCTCTCCGTACCTGGGGGAAAGAGTGGGTTATCTGTAAGGGGAGTCAAAGGCCCAGGCAGTGACACCAGATCTCTGTGCTTTTTGCAAACTACCTCCAGGACCCCGATAGTGGCCCCTATAAGCGGGTGCATCCTAACTACCTCCGGGGCATTCGCTCTCTTCAGTGTACCCAGTGCCCTCAGCTTCCCTCCACATACCGCGTCCTCAATTGCGACCCAGTCCTTTTTGTCCCTACAAGTCTGCCATTCTATGACCCTGCTAAGATGTATAGCCCGTGAGTAAGTGTTGTCATGAGCCTCCCGGCCCGGGATGAAGCCCGTCTGGTCCTGCGCAACCAGTTCCGGGAGGAGGCCCGCCACTCTACCCGCCAGGGCCTTAGCATAGATTTTTAGGTCAGTGTTAAGCAGTGAGATTGGCCTGTAATGTTGACATATCTCAGGGTCCTTCCCCTCTTTAGGAATAACCACTATTTGTGCCTCTAAAGTACGCAGTGGAAACGAACCTCACTTAGCGGCACTCTCAAAGGCTTTAGCCATATGCGGGAGCAATTGGGGGGCAAATTCCTTATAATACAAACTAGGGAAGCCATCTGGTCCCGGGGCCCTTCCCGGTCTGGTCTGTTTAATTGCGTTCTGTAACTCCAAGACAGTGAGGGGAGCCTTAAGGTCATCCAAGGTGTCCTTGGACAGTTTGGGCATATCCACATCGGCCAAATAGGCCTGCATTTGCCTCAGCATTGTCTCTTTCTGTCCCTGAACCGGCAAGTTATAGAGATTTGAATAATATGTTTTAAACGCCTCAGCGATAGCTTTATTGCGCTGCTGAAGTACCCCCGCGGAGTCCCTAATACCACTTACAGGGGTCCTGGCATGTAATGGATTCAGGGCCCTGGCCAACAAGCGGCCCGGCTTATTGCCCTGTTCATAGAAGAGTCCGCTTCTGAAAGTGAATGCCCGCCCCGCAGCTGCCGCCAACGCCTCCTTCAGTTCTTTCCTTGCGTCAGTCAGTTCTGTCAGGCATTGTTCTTGCAGGAATTGTTTATGTTTTGCCTCCAGCCCAGCTATTCTAGCCAATAGACCCTCCATCCTTGCTCCCCTCTCCCTCTTCAATCTGGAGCTCTCCTGAATCAAAATCCCCCTCATGGTACATTTGTGTGCTTCCCAGACTATCATTGGATCCATATCTGTTTGATTCTCTCTGAAATACAGCTTAATCTGTGTTTTCAGCCTCTCCACCACCCTAACGTCTTTTAGGATGCCCGGGTTCATCTTCCAATTCCATTCTTTCTGATGAGCTGAACGCAGTGACAGGCGGAGGAGCACAGGAGCGTGATCAGTAAAAGTTATATTGCCAATCTCCACTGCCTCTATTTTCTCCAAGTCTCTCTGGGAGAGGAAGATATAATCTATTCTAGAATATTTAGAGTGAGTGTTGGAGTAAAATGTGAAGTTTTTCCTTGGGGATGTAGGAGTCTCCAGGTATCAACAACTTGAACCTGATGCAAGGCTTTTTTAATCTGCTTCAGTGCTCGGTAAGTGATGGTGGATTTCACGTCTGAAGTGTCTATCAATGGGTTTAGGGCGCAATTGAAGTCTCCCCCCATGAGAAGCATCCCCTCCTGAAATGTCCTCAGCCTGTTGATAACACTGGAGAGGAAGTGACTCTGGGATCTATTCGGAGCATAGACATTGGCTAATGTAATCGGGAGCCCATCTGCCAACTTGCCTTTTACAAATAGGAACCTACCTTCCTTATCCACTAGTTCCTCTGTCAGGTGGAATGACAAGCTCCTATCTATGAGAATAGAGACCCCTTTAGTCTTAGAGAGTGGGGAGGGGGCTAGGCGGTGTGTGGTATAGTTTTTGTTGCCAAGATAAGGGACTTTCTCTGCCTGAAAATGAGTCTCTTGCAACAATGCTATGTGCACTTTGTGTTTTTTAAGCTCTCTCAATAGTGCATGGCGCTTCTCAGGCGAGTTTAAACCTCTTACATTGATTGACATAACATTCACCTTCATGATTTGGGTTATGCAGGCCCGTACTAGGGGGCGCACCGAGGGACAAAGAGCAAGATCAAGAGTCGCGGAATGGTCAAAGACTCTGTGCTTTAAACCCACCCCCCCTCTCCCCCAGGGTGAAAGTGAGATAGAACAGACAAGAGTGAGTGGGAATAGAGGGTAAGAAGGAAAGAAAAGAAAGAGAATAGAAAGGGCCACACGAGAGGACAAGACACCTCACAAAGAGAGGGGACAAATACCAGACAAGATAATAACCGTGGAATCGGATAAGAGGGGACTAATCTAATAGGCCCTCACCGGATGGTATAAAATTATAGTAACACTCCGCCACAAATGCGGTTATCGTGAAGGAGAGTAAGCCGCCACAGCCGTGAGGCTTCTATGGTTCCACATAAAAAGGAACTTTAAGTGAAAAAGTTCCTAGATTGTTAGGAGCATGAAAGGTCGGCGAAAACACCTGCATCGGGTGTGTCTTAAAACAAAAATAAAGAAACAACTTGCAGTATAAGCCAACAGAGAGGAGAACCTCCCACATTACTGTGATGTGAAATTCCCATCTTCGGGCTCGTATGAACAGAGTAGGCCAGTCTTAAATTTAATGAATCGTGCTACGTGCATCTTCCATCCCTCCTCCCACACCCCCAGCATCGCCGAATGCACGCAAGCATACCTTCAGTGGCCCCCGCCCCAGCACCCTGGGATCTCCCCATCTTGTGAACCGTGGGCCAGATTCTTACAAGGCTATCTCCTAGGTGAAAGTTTAAACATGAAAGATCAATACCAATACCGTCGGTCCCTCCGCAGCCCTCCCCCTTACGGGCCCCGGGGTTGCGATATAACTAGATGGCAGAACTGTCTATGGAGTAGCCGTGTCTGGAGGCATTTCCTGAATATGGGTCACCACACCCCGGGTTAGTAACAGGGCCAATACTCATTATAGGACTGTGCTTTCCCATTCTACCTTTCACCGCCGAGGTAAACGGACAGTGAGCGCTTAGTTATCAGGGCTTGTATTACTGCTATCTCACAGTTAAGATCCAAAATCATCAAAAGACGTCACCGCCAAATCATCAGCAGCCTGCCCCTTTCTGGACCCCAGGGTTGCGATATGATTGGGTGGCAGAATCTTCTACAGAGCGGCCATACCTATAGATGTTACTCAATATGATTCACTTTCCCCAGGCTGGCCACAGGGCCATTCCTTATTATATTACAGTGCACTCCTATGCAGCCCTTACCAGCGGAGTTATGCAGACTCTTGCGTGGTTAGCTCATAGTTGAAAGTTGGGATCAATAAAATTCGATACCGCCAGCCCATCAGCAGCCTGCACCCTTACGGGCCCCAGGGTTGCGATATAACTGGATGGCAGAACTTTCTGTAGAGCAGCAACGCCTATAGATGTTCCTGAATATGGGTCAGCTCCCCTCAGGCCAACAGCCGGACCATTCCCTATGAAACTACTGAGCCCTCGCGTTCAACCTTTAACAGCATAGATAAACAGATAGTAAAAGCTTTGTTAACGGAGCACGCATATCTGCTATCTCATGGTTGAAAGCTGAGTTAAGCAAAACTCTATACCGCCATCTCATCAGCAGCCTGCACACTTAACAGCTCCAGGGTTGCGATATAATTAGATGGCAGAGCTTTCCACAGAGCAGCCCCGTTTATAAGTGTTTCCCGAGTATAGGACACCTCCCCCCAGGCTAGCGAGAGGGACGATCCTTATTATAATACCATGCATTCTTATGCAACCTTTAACAGCAGAGATAACCAGACAGTAAAAACTTCCCCACGTGCATGTCTGAGAGCCCCGATGAGCCTAACACATGACAATTAGAATGCAACTAGTTTTCTTGAGTCCCCCCACTCCGGCAGCCCCCGCCCCGCCAGGAATGGGGCGGGTACGGGTACACCCGAAGGGGGGGGAACCCATTTCAAAGTCTCATCAGCAGCCTGCACTTCTAACGGCCCCAGGGTTGCGATATAATTAGATGGCAGAGCTTTCCACAGAGCAGCCCTGCTTATAGGCGTTTCCCGAGTATGGGACTCCTCCCCCCAGGCTAGCGAGAGGGCCGATCCTTATTATAATACCATGCATTCTTATGCAACCTTTAACAGCAGAGATGACCAGACAGTAACAACTTCACAGCGTGCATGTCTGAGAACCTCTATGAGCATAACACATAACAATCAGAATGCAACTGTTTTTCGTGAGTTCCCCCACTCCGGCAGCGCCCGCCCCGCAGGGGGGGGAACCCACTTCAAAATGACACCTTCCAGGGAAACCCTTTGGTATAGAAAAAAAGGGGGCCATGGCTGTAACTAAGACGCTGTGGAAGCCCATTTGAAAGACAAGCATCAAATATAAAATGAATAGAACCCAAAACATCTCACGTGAATACAGCTCAACGCAGTCCTGGTCGGAGCAGCATTAGCTTGGCAGAGCTGCTAGTCCTGATAGCTGGAAAGAAATGCAGGGAGTGCCAGGCGTTAAAGTTGAGCTTGAGGTATTAACGGTCAAGACCTACCAAGGCACTGCAGTGTAATACTAGGCGATCTTCAGGCGCTCACAACTTGGGCAATGACCCCTGCGGACCGCCGTGCTGGGGGGAGCGGGGTGATCCAGGCGGGGCAAAGAGCCTCCCCAAGTCCGGGATAGCAAAGTCCCCAAACCAGTCTGGGAGGGAGAGCGGGGGCAAGTGTAATAAATCACAGAACGCAGCTAAGTCATCCGGAGTCCGAAGGGTTCCTGTTCTCCCGTTCTTGGAGGCAGACAGCGCAAAGGGGAACCGCCATCTGTATGGGATCCCCTTTTCCCGAAGGAGCGAGGTGAGGGGCCTAAGGGCTCTACGATGCTGCAAGGTAATACCTGACAGGTCCTGGAACAGTTGTATCTCGTAGTTGTTAAACATAATGGAATCTCTGGTCCTCGCTTTGGACAAGATTTCCTCCTTGAGCACGAAGCTTTGTAGACAGCAGATTATGTCCCTTGGAGACGTCTCCCCGATATTCCGAGGACGAAGTGCTCTATGAGCTCTTACCAAGTCTATTGGTGTCTCAGGCGGTCTCTCCAATAGAGTGTTGAAGATCGAATTTGATCATGCGCTACTTCCTCGGGGACCCCTCGTATCCTTATGTTGCATCGCCGGTTCCTGTTATCCAGGTCTTCTAGGTGACGGTGTACATTAATCATATATCTGTTGTGAGCAGTGACCACTTCGCTCACCTCTTGGAGAATCCGCCCCGTCCCGCGTTCCTCCTTCTCCACCCTCTCCACCTTCTGGGCCAGCGCCCGCATGTCACCGCGCAGGTCTGCCACTGCTTCCGTTATGGAGGTTTTAATTTCGCCTGCGAATTTCGCCAGCTCCGTGCGGGTAGGTAGTTGGCTTAGTTGAGAGGTGAGATCAGGGTCTCCCCTGTCGGAGGTCGCAGTGCTCTGTCTGTCCGGTGAGCTATCTGGAGACGGAGACGCCGCCATCTTTGAAGCACGTGAGGTCGCCTCCTCCGGTCGCTGCACGCGGAACATCTCCGGGTAACTTCTAGAGCTTTGAGAGGGGGTTTGAGGGGTTCTAGATGATCTAGGCAGTGTCCCCGACCGGCCAGTCTTGCCCATGATCGCTGTGGGGTGCAGGGTCTGTTGCGAATGGGAGATCTCTCTGCGAGCTGAAGACTCACGCCGCCATCTTCTTCACCGGCCAAGCCTACAGCTGCATATTCTAAACTCTAAACAGGTCTCAGGAGTCCATAGACAGGATAATCGAAAGTCCCAGATTTAGAGAAGGGATCTCTGAGTTGGTGGCAAGGCAAGCAAATGTTAGTGGGCTCTCCTGGTCGGACCCCAAGGAAATGGTAGTGACGAGGGATGCCTCTTCATGAGGTTGAGGGGCTGACCGCTCAAGGGAAATGATCCAAAAGGCTGAGCCTATCCTCATCGAAACTCGGGTGATTTAGGACAGCGGGGCATCCCAAATTGAGATATCCAAGAGAAAGGGACCAAAACCTGTAATAGTCAAAATCCTGGGTTTTGGTCCACTTTAAAAGAACTCTCTGGGCAAAAACAAAGTCCCGTGCAGCTGAGAGTTACTATGCCAGAGATCCATACTGTACTATCCCCGCTCACAACAGTGGTCCATGGGCTCGTTGCCTCCCTCTATTAATCTCTCCAACGAACATCTGCTCCATTCTTTCAAAGGAGGTGGGTGTGTTGAGGACTGGCATGCTCTCTATTGTAGTAAATGGAGTTGGCGCAGCCTGACACAAGGGGGCAGTTGCTTGGCTCCAGGATGAACTCCCCAGCCATTGGAAAACCACTTACTATTGAGCATCTTTATTTACATGGATTACTTAAAGAGTTGAAAAAATAAAACCTTTTTTTCCCCCAGTGACAGACAAGTTTACTGAGAGCATGTATGTCCTTGCCAACGAACCCTCTGTGGCTTTATATCGCCTGCAGGAACATGTCCGACGCTCGTTACCAGAGCTGGCCCAGCACAAGGTAAGTGGAGTGCCTTATTCTGGTGTTTGCCTAGATATGCTTGTGGGTCTTTCTTTTTATTTTACCTTCTCTATATTCCAATACTATGGCACCAGCAGGGGTAGTGGGTTAGTGTGCACCTTTCCGAACAAGTACACAACACAAGTACTCTCCTTTGGCCCCCCCCCCACAGCTGAAATGTTCGAGTCTGGCATTAAACAACCCACCTGATTGTTGGATCCCCCACCCTGCGACGGGTCCAGACTTCATTAATGGTTGTGTCCAGCATGTGCCCCCCCCCCCCCCCCCACCATAAGTTACAGGAGCTCACCCGCACCCTCTCCATTCACTACAAGTGAGGAGGCATGTCCTGAGCCCAAAACTGCATCAAACCCAACCCCTGTTCAGGCCTAGTGCTGGGACTGGCATCCAGCGATCACATAAGCTGCTGATCACCAGTTTTGGACTGATCGGCTGCAGGGGACAAGGGGGAAGTAGTCCTTTGGGTTTGTTTTGATTGGATGGTCCATCACTTTAACAAAACAAAGTAATATGCTGCTAGAGGCATGCTAGGATATGTACTGTGTAGTGGTAGAATGGTCACCTTGGAACTTTCCCTCCCTGAATCATCGGGCAGCCATTTGGGGCTCCCTTGGAGCTCTGCGTATACTTGTATATATGATCACTCCTAGTCTGGTGTTCTCACTCATACCTGATCACTGTCTCCCAGTCTTGCACAACCCGTCCTGATCGTCTGTTCTTCCTTATTCTTGTTAGAGCGCACCCCATCATCAGTCACTGTGGTGTCAGCATGCCCCCTCTATTTACTGCAATGGAAGGAGCATGTTAACACCTGGCATGGGACATTGCGGACTTGGAACAGGTAAGTCAGAGCACTGGACTAGGATTGATCTGTCAGGGCAGAGGAAAAAAGGAAAGTGTGATAGAGAGTATAATATATATATATTTGTTGACCTTTACAATGACTTTAAACTCCAACCATTAAAAAGTTCTGTCTGCGCATTTTTTTTTTTTTTTTTTTTTTTTTTTTTTTTTTGTTTTTTTTTTGCCGTTTTAGGAGGTGTCATGCCGTCTTTTGTGTTTTTTTTCCTATGCCGAAAAACTGCTTAACAGATCAGTTTCTTCTGTATTTCAGGCTGATATGCAGAATTGGGAAGAACAAAGCCAAGGCTCCATATACACCGTGGAGTATGCATGCAGGTACATGGATTACTTGAGCTAGACAAAACAAATTTTTAAGGCGCCCACATTTTTTATGTTTGAATTAACCCTGCTATATCCTTTTTCACTTTTTAATGCTGTTCAGACTCGTTATAACTACTTCCTAAAGTGGGGCAACACCCGTGCGGGCAGATACCGCTGCTGTAAGACTGTATGGGGGTGGGCATCCAGAACGCTGGAGCATCCCAGCACATAACCCCCCCAAAAGCCTGTAATTCTAATCTTCACCTCACCTGGAATTCAGAGCCGCTAGTAGCCTTCCGGGTTTCACGTGGGTAGTGAACGCAGCCATTTTTCCGTGCCCACGTGAGCACTGACGGACAGTCGCTGCACTGAATTACTGGCAAGGATTGAGGCTACTGGCGTGCTGGAAGTTTATGTGCGGGGGGGTGGCTCCAGCTTTCTGGATCACGCCCCAATACTGTCTTATGGTGGTACCAGCACAGGTTTTGGTTCCCTTTATGTCCCCTATGTGCACACTACAGTGGCTACAGCAGTTCTCCCCTTCCTCCAGCATGGGTTTGATTTCAGTTTTATCCTTTTGTAGAGGGGTTTGTGGCAAGGCTTCCTTAAAGCAGACCAACACCGGTTTCTGCGCTAACAGGTGTTGGTCCAAGTCCCAGCACATTCAAGCCACCTAGGGTGGGGGGTGGTTGGGCATCCATGATGGAGCCCTCCTCTTCCTGGATCCTTGGCCGGGAATTATCCAAAAGGCCCCCTCCACGTGACCACCGCCGGCCAATCGGGCTGTATTCCCAGCCGAAAATGTAGGAATTTAGGGTGTTTGGGGGGGCTCAAGCATTCTGGATTCCCCCTCCAGGCTGTTTGAATGCATTGGTCCACTTTAATAGAGGCAGGAATTAATCCTTACTGATGGGTGTGAGACAGAGGCCAGCATGGTGGTAGCGCATCTGCTTGGGGGCTTGCGGGGGAAGACTTGATTGTTTAATTGGCTGTACAGGTTTGACATCTACAATTTTAACATTGTGTTAACAACAAAATCTATATTTCCGCAGTGCAGTTAAAAGTATGACCTTCAGCAGTGTTCACTTCAAAAGCATCGAGGGACTCCTGAAACAGGCGATAAACTTGAAGCATCAGCTCAACACAGTGCAGAGTCGCAGATAGTACTCATGATCCAGTGTTTCTGCCTAGGAACCGCGCAGAACTGAGTATCTGTTCATGTAAAGAAGTTTCATATCCCTGCTTCAGTTATGTGGCATTCCGTCTGGCTTGTATGTGAGGATTCACCAGTGTATAATGGTGCAAGATATCTAAAGCAAGAAGAAACGTTCCAGATACGATGCATTATCACCAGTTTACAGAAAAAAAACTACTGTGCTTGCCTCTTCGAGGACTAAAATATGGACACCTGAGGGACTGTGTCTAAAAGCAAATCTAGCAGATCTCCTAATGGGTGTTACGTTAGCATTATGATAACCCCTGTGGCTTCTGTAACCCCTATATATCTTCCAGGCCACATCAACTGTCCTCCTTTGTCATTCCAGGCCCTTCCTTTTTATAATGCTTTTTCGTCTTCTAAGAAAGAAAAATAATCTTTACACCACTTGCATCTGCACATTCAAGGATGCCCTGGGAACTCTTTGTTTCTGATATATCAAACTTGCACTTGGAACGAAGGATTTTTGGCAAGCACAGAAAGAATTCTGTAATTCAGGGTTGTTCTCCTAGAGATTGGTTATTAGAAGTTTCCGTTACTACTCCTCTTCTATTGGCCTATTTCATCTGCTATAAATCCTATCTGTAGGTTTTTTTTTTCATCCTTCAGCACGAACCATGGAGCGAGAAAGGCTCTACCCCCTGGGAAGAAACTCAAAACTGAACAGAGGTTAATAGTCCCACCCCTTTCTCCCCGCATCAGTTCTTTGTGTTTCCTCCCTGGAACCACAGGCTGCAGCCTATTTATGTTAATTTGTTTCTTTCAACTCCAGGAGACCCTGTAGAAGCCAGCTGAGCCTGGAACTTTTCATTTTCGGGTGTAGTTCACTGAGGTTTACAGGCGGCCAAGGCACTAGTTGTGCTCTGTCCCTTTTGGAAACCGCATCCACCATTTATGCTCAGTGCACAGGAGAGTTTTTTTATTTGTAGTACTGGTCTGATCTCCAGGGATCCTCCAGTCTCAGACAGTTCTCCTCCTCATTGCCTCCATTTTTTCGAATTCCTGGAGGGTGTGGTCGCTGACCGGCTGAGAGCTTACTTGCGGGTGCCTCCTTTCTCTCAACTGAGCCCGAGGAGCAGTGGGTGCGGTGGCAGCAGCAGCAACTGCAGCAGTCCAGCAGCACTCGGCAGCCCACAGCAGCTCTTTATTTCTGGCCCAACCGCGTGTGGAGGTAGTGGGCAGGAAATCATAAGGTGTAGTTCTTTTTCAGATCCTCACACCTCATGCCCAATGCTCCAGGAAAAAATGGCCTGATGTATTTTTGTATATTTTGCATCCTAGTCCTATAGGGGTATGTATATGCTAAACCTTGTTATTTTAATTGTCCCTTAGCCTAGTTCACCTAAAGCAAAGGACAAGCATAGAGACAAAGCCCCCCCTCCCTAGAGAAGAGGAGCCTAAGGATGATAAGTGTGAGGACAAGCGCTTATCCATACAGGACACATTGTATAAAAATGTTTTAGAAATACATTCTACAGCTTTTCCCCTTCACTCAGCTCTTAAGATATCATCAGATCTGAATAGGAGCGCCCAAAAAGAAATTTTTCATGCCTAGCTCGCTACAAAAAAACATTTCCCCTCCAGGACAAGAAAACGTGGAGCAAATGTCCAAAATTGGATGCTCCATTAGGTCAGATGGCCAGAGCAGCAGATTTAAGCTTTGAGGATATAGGAGCAGGATTGAAGGCATTCAAAAGAGGTCTTGGGATGCGGCCACCTTTACCTTAAGACCAACATGGCAACTCATGGAAATTTGGCTCAATAGCCTGAAAGCTTTTTTAGAGGACGACACTCCTAAGGATTGTATTTTAGATATTTTACCTACTCGTGTTAAAGCAGTTTCCTATATACGATTGCAATAGAAGAAGCAATCAGGGCCATGGCCAAAACCTGGTCAGGTTATCTGGTTTCTAAGGCTAAATTGTGTGTAATCTCTTGTTTGGAGAAGACCTAGATACTATTTTAACCCGTTCCAGTGAATCGGGTAAAAAGTTCCCAAATAAACAAAAGTCACTGCACGGTTAGAGGCAAGGTGGCCTCAAAGTTTCAGGGTAAACAAAGCGACCAAAAGAAATGTTGGACGCAGACTAGACCTCGGAAAAGGGTTTGTTTGCTATGCAAACCCCAAGAGGGACCCAAGTCTCAGTCCTAATAGAGGCTACCCGGTGGGGGGGGAGGCTCAACAGGTTTTAGCTGCCTGGCGAGCAATTACCCAGAATCAGTTTTTGCTACAGATACTGATTAGAATTTTTATCCACCCCTCAATCTTTCTTGTGACCAGATTACCATGAGACCCCAGAATGAGGCAAGCCTTTCCAAAAGTTGTACAAGAATGAATTCACAAAAATGTCATAGAAGCAGTCCCGACTCATACTGTTGGGCGGTATTCTCTTCTTACATTTTCCTGGTGCAAAAGCCATCAGGAAAATATCTGATGATCCTGAATCTGACGAAGTTAAACAATTTTATCAGATACAAAAAGGTCAGAATGGAGCCAAAATACTCAGTAAATAACATCCTCACACTCATGGTCCATCTAATCCTGCAGGATGCCTACCTTCACATTCCAATCCTTGCATTACATTGCAGGTTTCTGAGGTTTGCAATTCAGACAAACCATGGGATCTGTCGTTACCAAGACAGAGCCCCAAGGAATTTACAAAGACATTAGCAGAACCAATACCTGGACGATTTATTACTGCTAACAGACTTTGAAAGGACACCTCTGAAATCCTTGGGCTGGGTGGTCAAGATAGAGAAGTCAAATCTAGTACCCTGTTGTTTTTGCAAATTCCTCGGATACGGTATAGACCAGGGGTACTCAACCACTTCCTGTAAAGGTCCATTTACAGGCATCAGGGGAGAGGTGAAGGTCCGGGCAGAGGGCTGTTGTGGGGGGGGATAGTTATAGGATAGAATACAGATAGGATAGAAATCAGCACACTGGGGGAGGGGCTATAGACTCCCCAAGCAAACAAAAAAAGGCTGCTTGCCTCACTACCCCACCGCAAAAATCCTATTGGCCACTGGGAAAAACTTGTTTTTTGTATCCCCACAGAACCAACTGCTTTGGCCCGCAGCACACTGCTCACCCCTTGCATTTAGTGCAGTCTGTGTACAGGGTTGGCCTAGAGCCTAAAATGTAACTGGCAATAATGTCTGGTAACAAGGGTGGATAGATAGGGCTTCGGGGATAGGGATGGATGGGAGACAAGCTGTAAGGATAAGGAAGAGGGATGGATAGACAGAACAGGAAGGGCAGGGAGGGATGGAGAGAGAGCTGGGAGAAGGGATAGGTGGGCATAATTGAAAGGGCAGGAATGAATGGGCAGAGCTGGAAGAAAGGCTAATGGATTGGCAAAGCTGGGAGGCCGGGGATTGGATGGGCAGAACTGGGAGGGCAGAAATGGATGGGGCAGGGATTGGATGGGCAAGTGAGTGCAGGGCTGTCGGGGCAGGGGTCCGGAAATCCGGCACCAAGGTCTGCATTCGGACCCCGGTCCGCCAGTCGAGTATCACTGGTATAGACAGTAATCCTTCAGGATTCTGCTTCAGAGGAAAAAATACAAAATCCTAACAATGTCTCAAAAGCTTATAGGTTGTCCTTGGGTTTCTCTCAGAGAAATCATGACCTTGCTTGGCCTCATGACTGACAATTCTGGCAGTGCCATGGGCTCAACTAAATATGAGAACCCTGCAGAGTTTTCTGTTATCTGTGTGACAGGTGCCCAAACTCACTGGATCAGGTAATTCTAATGGAGAAAAACATGCTAAAAAAGTCTCCATTGGTGAACAGATCCAGAGGTACTAAAAAGAGGAAGACAGTGGAAGCAAAGGAACCCAGTAGTTATAACAATAGACCCCAGTTCCTGGGTTTGTGGGGCCCACTTGGACAGGCAGAATGTCCAAGGGAGATTGCCACCAAACTTTGCAGGCCAATCCCCCAATTTTAGGGAATTAATGGCGGTCAAGTTGCCACTGGATCATTTATTTCCAGTAATCTCAGTCGGAGATGTACAGATCGCTCCGACAATGCTTCCACGGTGACAGACCTAAATCATCAGGGCAGGACCCGATCCTCAGCATGGATCTCTCAGTTCAATTCGGTTTCCCTTACAGGATCAGGTCCGGTCAGCTTCGGTGGTTCTTTTTAATGGTACCCTGAACATGCAGATTTTCTAAGTCAAGTCAGGGTTCAACAGATGAGTGGTGTCTAAACCAGGAAGTGTTCCTCCAAAATGTGACCTTTATGGGGCCTTCCTCAGATCTTTTTGCCACTGCCAGCAATTCAAAATGCAAGAGGCTTTAACCTGACAAGGGATGCCCTAGCTCATCCCTTAAATTTTCACCTGGCTTATGCCTTCCAAGTGATTCAGAAGATAGCACGAGAAGAAATTGATGTTCTCCTCATAGCCCAGTTTTGTCCGAGAAGATCCCGGTTCTCCGAGCTGAAAAGGATGGTGAAGCAGGAAGTGTTTGAGAAGGGACTGGCAGTAACTACACTAAAGTCACAGAATGCGGCTTTAGTCCTTCTAGATTGCCAGTTGAGACAGGATCAATTAGTCAATCGATTAGGCAATTATCCGTAAGAGGTCACTAAAGGATTTCCAACATGGGACCTATCAATATTGTTGAAAGGACTACTAGAACCTCAATTTTAGCCTTTAGAGGAAGTGCCGGAAAAATGGTTAAGTTTTAAAATGTTGCTCCTTATTGGAAATCACTTGATCCAGGCGGGTAAGTGAGCTGCAAGCTCTATCAATGAAGGAACCTTATTGCAGGATTCTCCCAAATAAGGCCATACTGAGACCTAACCCTTTATTTTTGCCAAAGATTGCTACATCAATAATCAAGTCCCTAGACATAGTGCTCCCGACATTACCTGCTACGGTGGTAACAGAAGATGATCTCTCACTTTTGCACATGAGAAGAGCAATATTTATTTAGAAAGTTCCAGAGAATGGCGAATAGTGGAATAGCCCTTGATGATTTTTAGCGGCAAGAGAAGAGGCATAGCTGGGTCAAAATCAACTATTCCCAGATGGATAAAACGGACTATTGTACAGGCTTATATTTCCAGAGGAGAACCTCCTCCACAGGTTTCTGCACACTCAACCAGAGCCTTATCTACTTCCTGGGCAGAAAGGACAGGTGCCTCTATAGAAGAGATCTGTAAAGCAGCAATGTGGTCATCACCCCCACACCTTCCTCTAGCACTATAGACTGTCTGCAAAGCATCAGGCCTTTGGTAGAAGGGTCTCACTAGCAGCTTCCCACCCCTAAGGTAAAATTTCTTGCTTAATCCTCTCCCTCGGTCATGCAGAGGATGGGAGAAAATCCGTTAGACTTTCCGTAACGTTTTTTTCTATGAATCCTTCAGAGCGACCCCATGTCCTATGGTTTACCTAATGTTAATTGCCTAAGACTAAGGTGGAGAGGAAGGGCTGGGGCTTTTAACCTCTGTTCAGTTTGTGTTTTCTACCAGGGGGTGGAGCCTCTCTATCCGTGGGTCATGCTGAAGGATTCGTAGAAAAAACGTTACCGGTAAGTCTAACGGGGATTCAGCTTCTCTAGCTGCTCAATAATATGTACAGCTGATTGGAAGAGTGGTCGAACCTCCCGGCAATTTGGGGGGGAACCAAAACCTGGGATAGTGGAAATCCCAGGTTTGGGTCCACTTTAAGCAGTTTGTGCTGCCTGGGTTAGCCCCAGCATGTTTTCTTGCCCTTATGTTATGTGAGATTGGCCACCCTGAATGCTCTGATCTTAGCTTTACCTTTCTGGCATGCAGGGGGTGTTTGTGGGCCTAAAAACATCAGGTGGCACCAGGGGGGTAAGGTCCGTGTTAGCTGTTGGAGGGGTGGATGAGGATGTATGTATATTAGATTTTACCAAGTGGCTTGTTATCCTCTGTAAATGCCTTGACCTCGTATTGTCTTCCGCAGCACACTTCATAAGGGCAGGACTGGCCTGGAGAATTATAGAATCTCTGAGTGAGCAAGCTGGAGAGGTGTTCAGAAGAGCCTTGACTTGCATTGGCAGTTCTGGTCTGGGCTTAATTTTTCCCTTAGCTCGAATATGATCGGACAAAGCTAAACATCACTGACCTTTTGGTTGAGTTTTTTATTATCCTCTTATTTTTTTAACTTATATGTTTTTTTTTTTTGTTGATTACAAACTACACAGCAATGTGGGGTTTGGGATTATTTAAGACACTGGCATCATTTTTTTGTACATTAAAATGGTTCTATACTCAAATTGAATTGGTCTTTGCTTTGCACCAACTGCCTTTGGGGTCTTGCATTCCTATTAGGCGACTGAACTCAAGATCTTCTCCCTGCAGATATAACCGCTTCCTTATGGCTAGGCAGATTTAAACCGGACCTTCACTCTAAATAAGAGTCTGTCTTGTATGTTACCCCCCACCCTGTACATACAAATTGCTCACAATAAAAATCATCCTACCTGCATCTACTGCATTTTCTGAGCCTTTAAACATCCAAGATGGTGGCACATGGAGTCTTAGGCTGGCTGCAGACAGGAAGTGTCTTCTGACTATGCTGCTCTGTATTCTGGGATTGCTCTCCTTTTTCTGACCCCCAGCCTTGCTCTGTCTGTGCAAAGCACAGCTATAACCCCACCCCCTGCACTTGCCCCCTCCTCCAGTATGTAATACTTCTGAGGCAGGATGGTGGCGCCTGTATCCTGGTTTCCTGAACAGAGTTGGAGCCCAGTGGGGAAAAGAATAAGTAAGCGACTTAAAAATGTATTAATTTTAGATGCTAGGATATAGTTGTTGTTTTTTGTTTTTTTTAGGGTTTGGGCTTTTCATTACCTTTTTTTTTTTTTTCTCTGTTAAAAGGAGAAGAAACACTTGTAGCCTGGAAGTCTTTCCTTCCACAACCTCTGGAAAGCACATCTCCCTCTGCATCATATACTGGCCATGCCCACTTCATTCAGTGCATTGGAGGGGTGTGCTCAATGCTGGAGGTGGCAGCTTTCCTACAGTGGGAGTGGTTTTCACTGCCTGTAAAAACAATGGATTACAAGTCCCACAATGAGTCTAATGTAACAGGTGAGCAGCATAATGACCTCTGCAGGTGCGAACCCTGCCAGTAACCCTTTGCCCACAAGACTGTGATCCTCCCAAACTTAAACCGGACCAACACAACAAACAGTGCTCCTATGCATCCCTCCCAAAGGCAATTCAGATTGCTGCACATAAAAATGAATGTACCTTGTTCCTGCTGTGGTAAAATTTAAAAACAAAATGGTGGCTCATGCATCTGCAGGCCACCTACAAAAGAGGAATTTCTTCTAGCATGGCTGAATTGCTGGGAAAGGAAGCTCCAAAATGGCCACTACCTTTTATTTTTCAATTGTGCCAGGCTATAGTCGGGTTTAAGAAGCAGAATGTGTTAAACCCGTTGTCACTGCCTTAGCCAATCAGATGATTAGCAAGCTAGAGTGAGCTGCATATAAAATACAGCGGTAAAATGCTAAGGTAAACACATTGAAACGGTTTTATTAAAAAAAAAAAAAAAAAAATCCCGAACGGCAAACAAATAGCAAATAAAAGAAAAAAAATTGCCAAACATGTTGAAGACCTCATTTTGGCACACAATAATGAAAATGAAATTACCCTTTTAAAGTTCAATTGTAAAACTGTCTAATAATAAAAAACCACAAATACCAGGTAGTGAGGGGAGAGGTTACTTACACACCACCAAATGGTGTAATACTGGTAAGATAAAGTCCAGGGGTGACAGATTTTTGAGTGTTCCATTCCAGTTTTACAAGGAATAACTGCTCACCTCTGACTGGTTGTTCTTATCAGTGCGTGTGTGTGTGGAACCGTAGCCATACAAGACCACTGGTTACAGCTGCCCAAAGCATTTCACGATGGGTAAAATCAGCTACACCCAGAAGAAATGTAATAAGCCATTATTCCAGTGTAGGATATCTCTGGGGGGGGGGCTTGACTCAGAGTTTAGCAGTTTTCCCCTGTAAAAGAACAATGGTACATTCAAAAACGGGCTGGAATGTTTTGATGCAGGATGTATAAGTAACCCCACATCTTGCCATGCAGCATATTTATGCGGATATTTAGTATACAGTACGTCCTGCTCCAGATAAGATTCATTACACATGGGATTACCTCCGCCAGATGGTCCGTGAGTGCCCTCGCGGGCGGCTTTATTTACCCTATGTCATTTTACACATTTTACATTTCACTTACGGGGCTCTCTTCGCTTATGTCTTTCAGAAGGGCCGACCTCTATTGGTTTTTCCCGGCCCTACGCCCTCTATTTAGTTATTAAACTTGAGGCCTAGTGTGTAAATTACTCCCACTTCCCTAGCGGGCTATTAAAGCATCCCGGGTTGCTTTTATAGCGTGAATCCCTATCGGCCTATTGTGCCGCTATAATCACCATATGGAGGCGTCTCAGGATAATGTGCTCGGGGTTCCTTCAGGACAAGCCCGGCTGTGTGTAGCTTGTGGTGTGTCCCCTACTAGTGCTGACAATGTGCGGGTCTGTGTACCTTGTGCCCAGCAGGTGCTTGCGCTGCAGCCTGGTTTACCAGTAGCTGAGCCTGCGCCTCGTATGGCTTCACCTACTCCCCCAAGCTTAAATTTGACTCCCATTGAGTTGTATACAAGTGGGGATTCTCAGCCTGATGTGTCTTCTAGACTGGCTAGTGTTGAGAAGTTGCTTGCTAATACCTTGGCGCGTAAGGCCTCTGCTAAAAAGCAGCACTTAACGCCTGATGTCACTCTTTTCCCTATAGAAGCTCATTTTTGGAACGGTCTGGCTATACCCCTTTGGAAGAAGGGGAGTTATTTTCTGACTCGGAGTCATCTGATGAGAGGCCCAGGGATCATGATGATTCTGGCTCTGACCCCGGGGCCCAGATGATACTGATAAGCTGTTGGCTCAGATTTTTGAGGTTCTGTCTATCTCTCCCCCGGTTGCGGCCCCCAGGCAGCAAGGGGAATTGTTTCATACTGCTAAGCCACGTTTAGAATTTCCTGAGCAAGCCCATTTCAATAATCTTGTGCTCAGGGAATGGGAGCGTCCCAGCAGGCTTCCCGGTGTACCTAAGAGTTGGGATAGGAAGTATCCCTTTCCTGCTGATGTGGTGAAGTGTTGGTTATCCCCTCCTGAAGTAGATGCCCCGGTCCTAGGGTTATCTAACACCTCTGTCATGCATTCCCCTGACTCTACTACGCTGCGGGATGGTGAGGACCGGCGCATTGATCAGCTGGCGTCCCATGGCTTTGCATGTGTGGGGACGGCGCTGCGTCCGGTCTGTGCCTCTGCTATTACGGCTGTGGCTATTAGGACCCTGCTTAGAAGTATCCTTGATGGTGTCCCTGATGATGTGTCTAGTGAGGAGTTTAATGCACTCTCTCGTTGTGAGGTTATTCTAAGCATACAGTACGTCCTGCTCCATATATAATATTTACACGTGGGTTATCCTCCGCTAGAGGGCGCTGTGGCACTGCAGACATGCAAAAAACAGGCTCCTCCCGGCCCTTCATATACCCAGGGATCTCCCACAAATCCCCAGATTTCTCTGCAGTGCTGACTGCGAAGACATGAAGTATCACTCTCTCGCAGGTGAGCGGGGCTATAACAGCCTGCGGCCCTGTGGGACTATTTCCACCCCTCCTCTGTGTGATATGCCTCCCAGCCTGGGCTGCGCTGGTCGGGTAAGGGTAGGCAGCACCATGTGTGCTTACGAAGCCACGCACCACCGCAATCCCCCACCATAGGGTAGGCGGTCAAGGCTGATGGTGAGCCTTCAGGGGATGCCCCTCCCGCATCATTGCCCCATGCCCCGTGTAGCGGTGGACCCTATGTAATGGGTCGCCTTCTTCCCTCGTTCCCCCCTTAGCCTAGCCAGGGGGAAAAGAAAGGGGGGGGGGGGGGTTGTGTGTATGGCGACCTCAGTGTATCCTATTACACGCTTATGGCTTGGTTTTGTGCTTTACTGGGAACGGGGGTCAGAGCCGCGCTCTTATCTGTACTGTTAGCCGCAGCGCCTTTATTTTATGCTTCTTCTTGCATCGCATTTACGGCGGCGGCTTTGCGGACGCCACGGTGTCTTTTTCTTCTTTTCTTTCCTTCTTCTTAGCCTGTAGTGGCTCTTCTTAGGTAATTCACGTCAATTTCTTCTGGCGTTATTGCCTTACTGTCCTGATTGGCTACGCTTTTTCGAGCTTCGCGCTCACTGGGGAGGGGCGTGGTTCTGGCTTGGCGCGTTCCGCGTCGCGGTCGGCTCAGGCCGGCCCTTCGAGGTTCGCTTGGCACCATTTCTTACTCACGCGCGTGCGGTGAAGACCGTCCTCTCCTCTCTGTTTGTAAGTGCCCTCATGGGCGACTCTTCATTTAGTTTTTATACTCCCTTGCGCATTGCTCTGACATCCTTGTTCCCCCTTATGTCTTTCAGACCGTGTATTTCGGTGGCTTCTCCCGGCCCAGTGTAGCTCCCGGTCGTGACCATTAAAAATTACTTCCCTGCGGGTTATTGGGGCATCCAGGGTAGCTTACAGCGTCAATCCCTACTGGCATATTGTGCCGATTAAATCACCATTTAAAGGCATCTCAGGATATCCTTCAGGACAAGCCCGGCTGTGTGTAGCTTGTGGGGTATTACCTAGCAGCGGTGACAATGCACGGGTCTGTGTTCCTTGTGCACAGCAGGTGCTATCGGTGCTTCCCGTCTCCTCTGAGGCTGGGCCTGCACCCCGCCTCACTTCACCTACTCCCCCAAGTCTGAGTCTAACCCCCCAATACCAGCGGGGATTCTCATCCTGATTTGGCCACTAGACTAACTAGTGTTGAAAACTTGCTTGCTAATTCCTTAGCACGTAAAGCCACCGCCAAGAGGCGGCATTTGAACCCTAACTCGGCTCTCTTCCCTATAGAACCTGATGATTTGTTGCATTCCTATGCCCATATCCCCTCAGACGAAGGGGAACTGTTCTCTGACTCAGGGTCATATGACGAGTCCAGGGGTCAGGAAGAGTCTGGCTCCGAGCATTGGCCCTCGGATGATATTGATAGGCTGCTGGTTCAGATCTTTGAGGTTTTGGCCCTCTCTCCCCCTGCTGTGGCTCCCCGACAAAGGGGTGATCTTTTTCATACCGCTAAAGCTCGCTTGGAATTTCCTGAGCAAACCCATTTCAATAGCCTCGTGCTTAAAGAATGGGAACATCCCAGCAGACTTCATGGGGTCCCTAAGAGTGTGGATAGGAAATATCCCTTCCCTGCTGACTTGGTTAAGTGCTGGTCATCGCCACCTGAGGTCGATGCTCCTATTCTAGGGTTGTCCAACACCTCTATTATGCACTCTCCTGACACTACTACGTTGCGGGACTCTGAGGACCGGCGTGTTGACCAACTGGCATGTCATGCCTTTGCATTTGGGGGAGCGACTCTGCGCACGGTTTGCGCCTTAGCTATTACGGCAGTAGCGCTCAGGGCCGTGGTTAGGAGTGCTCTCGATGGCACAGATGAGTTGCCTTCTGATACTGTCAATGCTTTGTCCAGCTGTGATGCGTTTGTGAACTTTATCCTGTCTGCATCGGACATCTATTAAGATGTGTGCCAGGTCATCTGCCCTGGTGGTAGCTATACGCCGCGCGGTCTGGTTGCGCCAGTGGGCCGCCAAGAAAGCCCTTACGGGGCTTCCATTTAAGGGGCTGTGCCTGTTTGGGGATCGGTTAGACCTCTTCGCCAAGGGAGGCAAGTTACCCAAGCGCAGGCGGCAGATTCGGCCCTTTCGTGGCCAAGGCTCCCTATCGACCCCCTCTACCGTGGGGCTAAACAAGGTAGAGGGGTGTCCTTTGCTGGGGTCCTTTGCCTAGGGGTCATTTGCAATGTCCCTTTAGGAGACGGGCATGGGGTTCTATTCCAACCTTTTCACAGTACCCAAGAAGGATGGGTCAGTCAGGCCCATTCTGGATTTAAAAATCCTCAACAAATTTGTCAAAAACAAACACTTTCACATGGAAACTCTGCGCTCGGCCATTGGCTCTCTGCGCCCAGGGGACTTTATGACGTCCATAGATATAAAGGACGCTTACTTTCACGTCCCGGTGTTCCCAGGACACCAAAGATTTCTCAGATTTGCACTGAAAGATCAGCATTACCAATTTGTGGTCTTGCCATTCGGCCTCACTTCGGCTCCCAGGGTGTTTACCAAGGTGCTGGCAGGGGTGATGTCCCTGTTAAGGCTAAGGGGCATACGTGTGCTGCCCTACCTGGATGATATTCTCATAACTTGGTCTCTGCGGCAGGCAGAGTTGGACACTCGGCTGGTAGTGTCCACCCTGGAGTCCTTCGGCTGGGTGATCAATTACCCCAAGTCCTCTCTGTCCCCCTCCTTGGTGACTCCGTTCATGGGAATGATTCTGGATACGGTTCAGTCAAGGATATTCCTTCCTCAACAGAAGGTTGAAGCTCTGACAGGGCAGGCGAGATTCCTGCTCTCGAGCCCACAGTTCTCCATCCGGCAGGGAATGCAGTTGGTGGGCCTGATGTTGGCGAGCTTCGAGGCGGTGCCCTTTGCCCAGTTCCATTTGAGACCTCTGCAGCTTCACCTTCTGTCAGTATGGGACAAGAACCCAGCGTCCTTGGACGGGGTCTGTGTGCTTCCCCCCTCGGTCAGACAGTCCCTTGCGTGGTGGCTGGACCACAGGAACTTGGTAGGGGGCAGGTCTTTTCTGGCCCCCTCCTGGGAGACGGTCACAGCAGATGCCAGTCTGTCAGGTTGGGGGGGATTCTGGAAGTCCCTGCGCTTCCAGGGGAGGTGGGACCCTCAGGAGGCCCATTTACCCATCAACATTCTGGAATTACGGGCAGTCAGGTTGGTACTGGAGCGATTGATCCAACACCTGAGGGGTCTGTCGGTCCAGGTACTCTCAGACAACAGAACGGCAGTTGCCTACATCAACCATCAGGGAGGGACCCGGAGCAAGGGTGCTCTCCAGGAGGTTTCTCAGATTCTGACATGGGCGGAGGTCAATGTCCAATGCATTTCTGCTGTCAACATTCCGGGGGCGGAGAACCTGCTGGCGGACGCCCTGAGCAGGGGGATGTCCCGTCAGGGGGAGTGGTCCCTCTGCAACAAGGTATTCCAGTCCCTGTGTCACCGTTGGGGCCTACCGGATGTGGATCTGTTTGCTTCCCGTCACAATCACAAGCTCCCGGCCTTCGTATCCCTGTCTCAGGATCCTCTGGCCTTGGCCACGGATGCCCTGTCCATGTCTTGGAGGGAGTTTCAACTCCTGTATGTGTTTCCACCATTCCCCCTTCTGGGCAGGATTGCTCTGGAAGGGGTACCTGTGATTCTAGTGGCCCCCAGGTGGCCAAGAAGAGTGTGGTTCGCAGACGTGGTTCAAATGGCAGTAGATCAGTTTGATCTGCCAAGGGTGCCAGATCTGCTAACTCAAGGGTCCTTACGCCATCCCAATTTACAAACTCTGGCTTTGACGGCCTGGCTGCTGAAACCTCCATCTTGATGGAGAAGGGTTTGTCTGCCTCTGTGGTGGCTACTATGGTGCAGGCCGGGAAGAAGACTTCTTCTGCTATCTATTATAGAGTATGGCGTTCCTACATTGACTGGTGTGAGTCCAGGTCTCTTCCCTGCCGGGAATTCTCCGTCCCTAGGGTTCTGGAGTTTTTACAGCATGGTCTGGACTTAGGTCTCAAACTTAGTACTCTGAAGGGTCAGGTTTCTGCCCTATCTTCTTTCAGAAGACCTTTGGCCAACATCACCTGATTAAGACCTTCTTTCAGGGGGTCACTCACGTGCGTCCCCCTCGAAAACCTATGGTCCCTGTCTGGGATTTAAACTTGGTTTTGTCTGCCTTGCAGGGTGCTCCCTTTGAGCCTATTCAGGATGCTGCTCTGGCTGTTCTCACTCTCAAGGTTGTTTTCTTGGTGGCTATTACTTCGGTTAGGCGTGTGTCTGAGCTGGCCGCTCTATCCAGTCTCCATACTATGAGAGACACCAGGACAAGGTGGTGTTCCGCTTCAAACTAGATTTTCTGCCTAAAGTTGTGTCTGCATTTCACTTGAACCAGAATATTGTTCTTCCTTCTCTGTGTCCCAATCCTAGCAACGACAAGGAGAGGGTCCCGCATTCCTTGGACGTAGTCAGGTGCTTGAAGTATTACCTGGTTGTCACTAAGGCCTTCAGGAAAACTGATGCTCTCTTCGTTGTGCCTTCCGGGCCTAGGAAAGGTTTGGCTCCCGCCAGGTCTACCATCAGCAAATGGATTCGGCAGGCTGTGATTCAAGCCTATTCTACTAAGGGAAGGACTCCCCCTTTCCGTCTTACTGCTCATTCCACTCGTGCTATTGGTGCCTCTTGGGCTTTTCAGCAACAGGCCTCTGTTGAACAAGTTTGCAAGGCTGCTACTTGCTCTTCTGTTCACACCTTTTCAAAGTTTTACAAGGTTGATGTTCGGGCCTCAGCTGATTCTGCTTTTGGCTGCAAGGTTTTGCAGGTGGTTGTAGTCTAAGCTACGGGCCATTGCCTTTTTTGTTGGGGATCCCACCCTACTTTATGGACACTGCTATTGGATGTCCCACGTGTAAGTATTATATATGGAGCAGGACGTACTGTATGCTTAGAATAATACAATTCTGTGAAATACTCACCTGTAGAATTGGTACAATGCTGGGGATTTGTGGGAGGTCCCTGGGTATATGAAGGGCCGGGAGGAGCTTTTTTTGCATGTCTGCAGTGCCACAGCGCCCTCTGGCGGAGGATAACCCACGTGTAAGTATTATATATGGAGCAGGACGTACTGTATGCATATAATACCAATTCTACAGGTGAGTATTTCACAGAATTGTATTTTTGTGACTTATGTCCTCTCTGCCTTGGATGATGCCATTAGAATGTGTGGCAGAACGTCTGCCCTTGTGGTGGCTATACGCTGCGCCAGTGGGCTGCTGACAACGCTGCCAAGAAAGCCCTCGCTGGTTTTCCCTTCAAAGGACTACGCCTGTTTGGGGACCGCCTGGACCTGTTTGCTAAGGGAGGCAGGTTACCCCAGCGCAGGCGGCAGTCCCGGCCCTTTCGGGGGCAGGGCTCCTTTTCTGCCCCCTACCGTGGTGCCAGACAGCGGAGTCTCCCTTACCGGGGCCCGAGGAGATTTCTGTGGTAGGGGCAGGGGATGTAGTCGCCCTGGCTCCTCCTGGGGCTTCAAGCTTAAGTTTTCTTCCAAGCCCCCTCAGGCATGAAGGGGCACCCTCGCCCATCCGGGTGGGGGGACGGCTTCAGCACTTTGCTCACGTCTGGAGGCTTCATGTCTCAGACCGGTGGATTCAGGAGGTAGTGTCCTCCGGTTACAAGATAGTTTGCTGCCCCTTCCCCCCCCCCTCCCCCCCCCAAGATTCATCAGATCCCAGATTTCTCAGGACCCTGTGTCAGCTCAGGCTCTAGTGCTGGCGGTGCAAAGCCTTCTGGAGCTGGGGGTCATCTGTCAGGTCCCTTTACGAGAAAGGAGCAAGGGCTTCTATTCCAATCTTTTCACAGTGCCCAAAAGAGATGGGTCAGTCAGGCCCATCCTGGACTTGAAGATCCTCAACAAATTTGTCAGGTGCAGGCGCTTTCGCATGGAAACTCTGCGCTCTGCCATCAGTTCCCTGCGTCCAGGGGACTTCATGACGTCTGTGGACATCAAAGATGCTTATCTGCATATTCCTGTGTTTCCAGGTCATCAAAGGTTCCTCCGGTTCGCTCCTGAGGATCAGCACTACCAATTTGTGGCATTGCCCTTTGATCTCACTTCAGCTCCCAGAGTGTTCACCAAGGTGCTGGCAGGAGTGATGTCTCTTCTCAGGTTATCCGCGTGCTGCCCTACCTGGACGACATTCTCATCACATCCCAGTCCCTACATCAGGCAGAGTTGGATACTCAGCTGGTAGTATCCACTCTGGAGTCATTTGGCTGGGTGATCAACCATCCCAAGTCTTCCCTGTCTCCCTCCTTGGTGACACCCTTCCTGGGAATGAATCTGGATACAGTTCAGGCAAGGATTTTTCTTCCTCAGCAGAAGGTGGACAGTCTGATTGCACAGGTTCAGTTCCTGCTATCTTGTCCTCATCTCTCCATCAGGCAGGGAATGCAGCTGGTGGGCCTGATGATGGCGTGCTTCGAGGTGGTCCCTTATGCTCAGTTCCACATGAGGCCTCTGCAACTCCACCTCTTGTCAGTATGGGACAAGGTTCCTTCGTCCCTGGACCAGGTCTTTGTGCTCTCCCCCCTAGTCAGGCGGTCCCTCTCGTGGTGGCTGGACTCCAGGAACCTGTTGGGGGGCAGATCCTTTCTTGCCCCCTCCTGGGAGACGGTCACCACGGATGCCAGTCTGACAGGTTGGGGGGGTTTCTGGAAGTCCCTGCAGTTCCAAGGGTGGTGAGGCCCTCAGGAGGCCCACACACCTATCAACATTCTGGAACTGCAGGCAATCAGGTTGGTTCTGACTCAGTTGATTCATCACCTTCGGGGCCTGCCTGTTCAGGTTCGCTCGGACAACCATACGGCAGTTGCCCACATCAATCATCAGTGAGGGACCCGGAGCAAGAGGGCACTCCAGGAAGTGTCTATGATCCTGGCCTGGGCGGAGAACAATGTTCCCTGCATATCAGCTGTGTACATCCCGGGGGTAGAGAATCTGCAGGGAGACTCTGAGCAGGGGGACTTCTCGCCTGGGAGAATGGTCCCTCTGCCACAGGGTGTTTCAATCTCTGTCACCGTTTGGGCCAACCAGATGTGGATCTGTTTGCGTCCCGTTACACAATCACAAGCTCCCGCCTTTGTCTCCCTGTCCCAGGATCCTCTGGCCTTGGCCACGGATGCGCTAGCAATGTCATGGCAGGACTTTCAGCTCCTGTATGTCTTTCCTCCATTCCCCCTGTTGGGCAGGGTTCTGCGCAAGATAGCTCTGGAGGGGGTGCCAGCAATACTGGTGGCCCCCAGGTGGCCAAGAAGAGTGTCGTTCGCAGACGTGGTGCAGCTGGCAGTAGATCAGTATGCTCTTCCAGGGTACCAGACCTGCTCACTCGGTCACTTACGCCATCCCAATTTACAAACTCTGGCTTTGACGGCTTGGCTGCTGAAACCTCCATCTTGATGGAGAAGGGGCTGTCTGCCTCTGTTGTTGATACCATGATAAAGGCTAGGAAGAAGTCTTCTTCTTCCATTTACTATAGGGTTTGGCGTGCCTACATTGACTGGTGTGAGTCTAAGTCTCTTCCCTGTCGTGTGTTCTCTATTCCCAGGATCCTGGAGTTCCTGCAGCATGGGTTGGAGATGGGGCTCCAACTCAGTACTCTGAAGGGTCATGTTTCTGCCCTGGATGTTTTCTTCCAGAAGTCCTTTGTTCAGCATTCTCTGATCAGGACTTTTTTCCAGGGGGTTACTCATGTGCGTCACGCCACGTAAGCCTATGTTGCCTGTTTGGGATTTGAACTTGGTCTTGTCTGCCTTGCAGGGTGCTACCTTTGAACCTGTGCAGGAGGCTGCCCTGGCCATTCTTACTCTCAAGTTTGTCTTTTTGGTGGCTATCACTTCTGTCAGGCGTGTGTCTGAGTTGGCGGCGCTTTCCATTCAGCCCCCCTACTATGAGAGGCACCAGGACAAGGTGGTGTTTCGCTTCAAGCCAGATTTTCTGCCTAAGGTCGTGTCTACCTTTCATTTGAATAAGGATATTGTTCTTCCTTTATTGTGCCCTAATCCTAGTAATCCTAAAGAGAGGGTCTTGCATTCTTTGGGTGTGGTTAGGTGTCCTGAAGTACTATCTGGTGGCTACTGCACCTTTCAGGAAAACTGATGCTCTTTTTGTGGTCCCTTCTGGTCCTAGGAAGGCTTTGGCTCCTGCTAAGTCGACTATCAGCAAATGGATCCGTCAGGCTGTGATTCAGGCCTATTCTGCTAAGGGGAAGAATCCTCCCTTCCACCTTACGGCTCATTCCACTCGTGCTATTGGTGCCTCTTGGGCTTTTCAGCACCAGGCTTCTGTTGAACAAGTTTGCAATGCCGCTACTTGGTCTTCTGTTCATACCTTTTCAAAGTTTTACAAGGTCCTCAGCTGATGCTGCTTTTGGCCACAAGGTTCTGCAGGCGGCAGTGGTCTGACCTGTCTTTTCTTACCTTTGGGGATCCCACCCTACTTTATGGACACTGCTATTGGATGTCCCATGTGTGATGAATCTTATCTGGAGCAGGACGTACTGTATACTAAGAATAATAAAATTCTGTGATTACTCACCTGTAGAATTGGTATTATGAGTATACAGTACGTACTGCTCCACCCCACCCTTGGTTTTGCATTATCTTGGATCCCCTTTATGGTGATTATCATCGTTATAGTTACAAGTTTGGTTCTGTTTTAATTCTCCCAGCTTCTCGTTAACTGCTTTTCAATGCTGGTGATTTGTGGGAGGTCCCGGGTATTTGAGGGGCCGGGAGGAGCCAATTTCTGGCGGAGGTAATCCCATGTGTAATGAATATTATCTGGAGCAAGACGTACTGTATACTCATAATAACAATTCTACAGATGAGTAATCGCAGAATTGTATTTTTTTATTATTGAACAATTACAATTAAGCACTGTTAACAGTGACATCTAGTGTCCTAAGTGTAAACTGGGGCCCATCCAGCAAAAGTCACAAATCGCATACCAGAGATGAGCAGAAGCTGTTGCACAGCTTTTGCTTTCATAGAAAGTTTAGAAACATAAAATATATTTATGTTCTCACCATCTAAGACCCTTGTTTGTAAAAAATCAAAGATAAGCAGCAGCGGTTGTTTTAGTGGTAATAAGTTGGGAGTACTACAATCTCCCCTACCCCAATGCCCTTAGTTACAATGCCTGAAACCTACTGAAATGTAAAGGGATCATCCAAGCAGAAACAATAGTTATACTATACTATATACCTATTGTTCCCCGCAGCGCCTCTGCGCAGGTCCTGTGCTTCCCCTGCAGCGCCTCTGCGCAGGTCCTGTGCTTCCCCTGCAGCGCCTCTGCGCAGGTCCTGTGCTTCCCCTGCAGCGCCTCTGCGCAGGTCCTGTGCTTCCCCCGCAGCGCCTCTGCGCAGGTCCTGTGCTTCCCCCGCAGCGCCTCTGTGCAGTGCCAGCAGAGATTCTGTCTTACTGCACTGGTGAGGTTCATGGAGCCTTGTTGTCCCCACACGCCTATTCATTCATTGCTATAGAGGGGACATGTAAAGACCGGTTCAGCACCCCCCCTATAATACATCAAATAGAGTAGGAGTGTTAGTGGGCAAAAAGCCATATTGTACACAGTCATGCCTGTCCAACAATGGAGTATGAAATGGCTCGTTCTCCCGAATCGTTAGTAGGCTGGTGCTGCAGGGGACAAAAGGCAAGTATATACCTTATGTTATTTGTTCAGAAATTGTATTCCAATAAATATGCCTTATGTTTTATCTAAGTTAGCCTGATTACTTTTATATGGGTTAGAAAAACCTGATGTTACCACTATTACCAATCACTGGCCATTTATGAACGAGTAGGAGTCGGGCTTTGTCTTAACCGATTCCACAGCCCTTCTGACAACTGTTGGTTTGTTGTACACCATCAAATTCATTTATAAATCACTTGACCTTAAAATACTCCTACACCTAAAATCAAAAAGACATATTGTAGGGTAACCGGGAAGGTAGGGGGGGTCTCCTGTATTACCCAGGAACAAAACCTGTGTTTTTCGCTCTCATTGGTTTTGTTCCTCTTTCAAATCCTAAATGGGGATACGCCAAAAAGACAAAGAAGAGTCTCCTAGCCAGTGGTCGATCATCTTTAAAGCAGACCAAAACCTTCTTTTGTCCAACCCTGGAGTTTAAAAGCCTTCACCCCACTAAGGAGACCCTCGAAATCACCCCAAGGAACCTCACCTTTCCTCTGGGCCCACAACCACACCTCTGGGTTGAGGCTTCAGGCTGGGGGCAGGAGCGTGCCTTAGACTACAGGGAGCCTGGGGTTGTGGCCGGCGGTTGTTCCGCTTTATCCTGCAAAGTTTAGATTAGCCATTCGGGAATTGCAAAGTTGCTAGATGAGTATGGCTACAAACACTGGTTTATTTGACAACAAAGCCACCACCATGGAAAAAAGATGCTTTGGAGTACAGCTGGGGGTGTTTTGGCCTGCCTTAATGAAAACCATCCTCCAGGCAAGTGTAAAAAGTACAAATAAAATCAAAGCAATGCTAAATAACATGTATCATTCACACCTCCTAATATCAGGTGGCTTTCGTGGCGATTTCACACATTTTTTTTGCTTATACAGTACGATAAAATATTAATTGTCCAGGTTGCTTTAAATACACACATACATGTTTATTGCTGTACAGTATTTGACAAAACAAAGACATAGAGAAATAGTAACAGACAAACTCGGTGCAAGAGCAGAATATGCCATAGGATCTAAACTCTTCCATGGCAAATACAAGCAGGATAATGGCTGAGAAATGACACTGTCCAGCCAGTCATTCGCCAAAGGTTATATTTATAAATATGAGAAAAAGAAAGACAGACAAGAAGAAGAAAAGGTAAATAGAATTTGAACAAAGAAATAGGTTTAGCATAGCTGTGCCGTACTGTGCCTGCAAAGCTGGCCAGTTTACCCATATTACTAATTGCACAGTTATATTATTAGTCAAAGATAAGCCTTAAAGCCAAACAAAAGCCACCAGCGGCCGGCCTGGAATCTAAAAGATTTCCTCCACTTTGGGATGCCCCAAAAAAACTCTCCTCGCCACACTCCAACGGCGCATGTGCGGGCTCTCGTCCAATGAGAGGCGTCTGCTATGACGTAATTTGGCAGGCAGCTTTTATTGCTTACAATGAGGAGTGGGCACTGCCGCATCCCTGGCGTGCGCTCCCACCCCTGGGATAGGCTGGGATGGGAGAGTGCACACTCCCCATTGATTAGAATGAGAGCCCTCTGCCAAATGACGTTATAGCAGGCGGCTCTCATTGCTTACAATAGGGAGCGTGCTCTGCCGCATCCCCGGCGACATGCAGATTGGCTGGGATGGGAGAGCGCACACGGCCAGGGAATGCTGCAGCGTGCACTCCCCATTGATTAGAATGAGCGCCCTCTGCCAAATGACGTCATAGCAGGCGGCTCTCATTGCTTACAATGAGGAGCGTGCTCTGCCGCATCCCCGGCGACATGCGTGTGCTCCTGCCCCAACCGTTCAGATTGGCTGGGATGGGTGAGTGCACACGGCCAGGGAATGCTGCAGCGTGCACTCCCCATTGATTAGAATGAAAGCTGTCTGCCAAATGACGTCATAGCAGGCGTCACTCATTGTTCAAGAGCCTGCACGTGCGCCATTGGAGAGTGCTGATTTTTTGGAGGGGGGGGGCTTCTGGGGTGTTTCACACAGCGGGCACAGGGCAAAAGAGGGAAAAGTCAAATTCCTAAGTTTTGTTCCGCTTTAAAGTGGACCAAAACCAACCGTGATCGACCCGATCGATTCCCTCCCCCTGCCGTGTGAAACCTCCAGGTCACCCCATACACTTACCTTGTTTCCCAGGTCCAACGGCACATGAGCAAGCCGCGGCTGCATCCCCGCTATCCCTCTAGCAGGGCACGTGCCCACACAGGCATTTGTGAATGGCCGGCGCGGGAACGCTCCCTGTTAGAGGGTAGCCGGGGATGCAACTGTCAGCGCGCTCGGAGCCGCTGGCCTTAGACGAAGCTTAGATGACATGTCAGCGGCGCAGAGCACGCTGATTGGACGAGCAGCCACGCATGTGCCGTAGGACCAGGAAGAGTTGAATTCTCTTCGTTAATCTGGAGGGTTTCACACAGTGGGGCACCCCTGATCTGGGCACCCCGGGGAAAGGACCAAAACCCAAGATAGTCAAAATCCTGGTTTTGGTCCTCTTTAATATCCATTATGACCCTTTATGCCTGAAAAAGTCCTGCAATAGTATAGCTTAATGCACAACATTTCCACACATATCTATTCTCTGTATTATAATATCTAATATGCCTTTCCACAAACATTTCAGAGCCTTATATCATTATAAGTCAGGCATCAAAGCAAAAAAAGCAATGTGAAAATGATGCTTAATGGAGCTCTATCTCAAAATGTGTAATATTAAAAATCTATATAAACATGCTGGATAGTGAGAGGAGGAATTACTTCTGCACCTTGTGTTTTTTGTTTCCCAGCAGGGATAAGAGATAAATATTTTAGATTCCAGGGCTGGCAGCAGAGAGTTTTGATCCATTTAATGCCAGATTTTAAGACCAACATTTATATAGTTCTATTTACAAAGCATTTGGCAGCTATCAGGATATAAAGGGCTGATGACACTGAATGAAAACAAATACTTTTTAGTTCTGTAAATTATCACATAATACTTTTTTACTGTAGGGGATAAACATGATATAGTATTTTTTGCCAACACTGTTATTAAAGTGGACCAAAGCCCAGGATTTTGACTATCCTGGGATTTGGTCCTTGCCCCCTGGGGCACCCTGATCGGTGGTACCCCGCTGTGTGAAACCCCCCAGGTCCCCCGAACAAACTTATCTTTTCGACGCATGTGCAGCCTCTCGTCCAATCAGCGCGCTCGGATCCGCTTGAGCTCCTTCGTCCAGGAGCTTGTCTAAAGTGAATCAGGTCCCCTGCTACCCTCTAACAGTGAGCGTCCCCGCCCTGGCCATTCACAATTGGGATAGCAGGGATATGGACGCTGCTTGCACATGCCCCGTTGGACCAGGGACAAAGGTGAGTTTTTGGGCAACCTGGGAGGTTTCACACAGCGGGGCACCCCCGATTGGGGTGCCCTGGGGGGAGCAAGTATGCCTGCCCTGCAGTCTCATAGACTCCAGGGTGGGTTTTGGTCCTCTTAAAGCAGTTTAAAACTTGGAAGAGATTTATAAATAACAAATTGTGAGGTTAATTTACTGCATTCAGTCATGTAAATGTGGCAATCAACAGTAAAAAATAAAATGCAGCCTTGATCCAGTTTCCTAATGCTGTTACACTAGCGTGGAGTCTTTCCCTACCACTCCTGGCTTCCTCAACACCATTGTCCTCATTTCCTGGTTGCCACCATTCCAGGGTTTGGAATTTGGTTGCATGAGGCCGGATTCAACAGAAAGTGTCCGCTGCATCCTGGGAATGTTGTAGCGCTCATCCCTGATGCTGTTGCACAGGCTATCATTTTGCTTCACTGTTGGAGATATATTGTTGAATGGCGGAGGAACCGGTGGTGGTATTGGCTGCAGTTTCTGATGATGATGCTGCTGTTGAAGAAATGGAGGGTAGGAAAACTCTCTATGGATCTCCGGGCGTGGCCGTACTGGAGTCAGATCTTTATCATTGAGGTCAGAGGATGGAGTGGAGTCATTCAGGTCAGCTTCGTGGGCAGAGTCATTCTCATACAGTGTACTGGGTACCTGTTCATTGTTGTGGCAAGAAGCCTGTGTGGCTTTGTTAAACATGTGAGCCACTGTGACAATCATAAAGATGGAGCCCATACACAGGATGCAGGAGCTGGCTATTCCCGTTTCAATTTCAAACAAGATTAGCATATAAAGCGAGAGAGCTGGACACATGGGATGAAAAAAAAAAAAAATTAAAAGGGAATTTGGAAAAATTAGTTTTTTTTAAAAAAACACATTGCAACAATGAAGGGGTGAAAAACGTTAAATGGAAAGTCTATAAATGTGATGGATTCTTACAAGCCACACAATCATGGAACAGTATAAACAATGGGTAGGACAACAGTTACTTTGAGATGAGTAATTAGAACTGAGGTGATGACAAATAAGGAAAGATTTAGAAGAGGATGACAAAATCTAAAAAAAATACTTTTACTAATCCCCACAGTAACCCTCTCTAGCTAAATCCTATACCCAAAGTCTACTCACCTCCCTCCTGGATGGGGATGGGTAATCTTTGATGACTAAACATGGATTTGCTTGGCCAGAAGCATCCTCGCTCTCCCATGCCTGCAAGCTAATATTCAATTCAGCTAGCAACGCAAGACCCGCTCCCTACCCATCAGAGAGGTGTGGGATCCCAAGTCCCTGGGGAGTGTGGGGGCATCTCGATCTGGGATTTAAACTGGATAGGGCTTCAGAGAGGCTTTTAGACCCGAGGTCCAGTTTTGGTTCACTGTAAGGTTCTTTTTAAAACATTTTACAGGGGCCAAAATTTGTAAAAATCTGTAGGGTGGAATCTAGAAGATAGGAGATCCAGAAGATAAGGGCTGCACAAGAGAAATCTTGTAGTAAGGCATGCTATGAGGTTGGAAGGTTTAAAGATTAGAGATAGTATGGATAGGTATTGCGGCAGTATAAGGTTGCATAGAAAAACATTGGTGTCTCTTAGGTGATGTCTGTATGATACAAAACAAGATGTGGTGACATTTTGTGATATAGTAGCTACAGGATTTAAGAAAAGGGTTCCTCAAGCTTTACTGACAATAAGATGTGGGTGTTCTAACCATAGCTGGGGTTCCCAACCGTTTTTCATTGAGTAACACTGCCCACTTTCAAATGATCGCAAGTATCATCGGACATGTGGGTTGCCAGTGAAATAAAACCATGGTAAAAACACTCAAAACAGCCATTTGAAGTGGATAACATGGACAAAAATAGCTTACATTTGGAGCAGTTTTGAGCTCATTGAACAAATCAGGGCTGGGTAAAGTATAGTTATATGTTGCAGAGTGTGCGGTATAGGCAAGGCTACAACCTTGCCGAGTACCACCTGACGGGTTCTCAAGTACCCCAAGTGGTAGTCGGACCACTGGTTGGAAACCCCTGATCTATATAGCCTTTGTAACCTTCAGTAGCATGGCCTTCCTTTTTTATGGTTGTGCATTGGGCTGTAAACCAATATTGATTGTATTGCAAGAAATGTGCTCTGAATATTATTTAGTTACCTGTTAGATACAGTGAGATTCCAAGGCAGAAGAGACAGACAGCAGACTGACGAATACTCCGGTTATCCAGCAGGAACCATTCGCATCTTCCCACGCATAAGCAAAAATGTAATATTAGAAAAATATACCTTTTAGTTTGCTGAAAGTTTTTTAACTTCTTTGTACATGTAACTATTGGCATCAATATAGTCAATACTAAACAGTAAAAAAAAGGATGTTTTTATTTCTGGACATGAGGCCATGTGATCACAAACTTGATAAATAAAATAGAGAACCATGATGCCCCCCCAACCTCATGGACACTACCTTTGCACCCCCTGAAGTTAGGCCCCTGGTACAGACAGTTAGCAGTAGGAGGTAAGGCTGTGGAGCTTATCGGAATTTGGCATTCCTCTTTCAATCTTGAATCTATAGTCAGATAACATTATTATTAGACATTCAAAAGTTGGCCAAGATGTTTCTAGCATGTTTCTATAGTGCTGACATGTTCTACAGTGCTGTACAAAGTACATAGAAGCACTGACATTGGTCCCTCTTCTCTAAGGATTGCACAGTTATGAGTAAACAGCACACACTGTGTACAATTTTGTAAAACACAGAAGAACCTGTTATGGCCCTTTTCCATGAACAGAT
The DNA here is from genome assembly GCA_027917425.1 of Gastrophryne carolinensis. Lineage (NCBI taxonomy): Eukaryota > Metazoa > Chordata > Amphibia > Anura > Microhylidae > Gastrophryne > Gastrophryne carolinensis. The sequence continues at coordinate 323,473,230 of CM051234.1, forward strand.
AAACTGACAGCAGATTTGTTGTTTGATGGCGAATGGCCAATTTCTGTTTCCACATGCTGACAGTTAGAGGACCAACAATAAATTTATTCTAAGTGTGCCATACACTCCACTTCGTTCTTCATGACATCTGGGTATTCTCCAGTAGAGGGCGAACTTCTGCAGAGATGAATATGCAAAAAAGAAAGCCCCTCCCGGTCCATATATACCTGGGACCTCTCAACAATTCCCCAGTTTCTTCTCTGCAGAGAAGGCGACAAGACAGAAGATGAGGATTTCTTTGCTTACAGGTAAGCCGGGCTCGGCCCGGCCTTCTATTATCCCTATTACTGCCAGGACCCTTCTAAATTACCCTGTATTGAGCCTCCCAGCTTAGGCTGCGGGTCCTGGTGAAGGTAGGAGCACCCTATGGGTGCAGCAGGAGCACTCCTCCACCGTGAGACCTCACTATGGGGTAGGCGGTTTCCAGGTTTCTTGGTGATCCTGGTGTGGGATGCCCTGTCCCGTTAGGCTTATGGCCGGCTCCTGGCTGGATTTCCCTCCTTCCGGGTCCCTTATTCCCCTCCGGGGGGGGCTGGCCTATATTTCGCTTTGGCCGATATTTCGTTTTACCCAGCCCTTGTCACTGTGTGAATGTTTCACTTGTGTGTGTGTGAGTGCTTGATGTTTACTGGCCAACACGGTCTGACTACAGCCTGGGGGAGCTTCTCCCCCTCAGGCTGCGTTCGGGAAGGGGTCGGGACCGGGCTCGGCGCGGCTTCGGTAGCCCCGTCCCCTTATTTGGCGCGATTACAGTGCTCGTCTATATATATATTTCCATTGTGTGGCTGTAAGATCAAATGCTATTGCATTTTTTACACTGCTCTGCTCTTATGTGGCTTATTTTGTGTGTTTCAGGTTGCCCTGTATATGTGCATATTAAGGGGTCCCTCCTGGTCCTGGGGTCCCTAGTTATAAAAATTGTCCACCCAAAAATCCTCCCACCGGGACTTTTAAGGGGCATCCCGGGTTGCTTATGCGTAATTCCCTGCGGTCTTGCGACTGACCACAAAAATTCACCATATGGAGGCTCTGCAGGATACCGGGCCCGGGATCCCTTCGGGACAATCCGGGCCATGTGTGGGGTATCCCTTACGTGGGAGAATGTGCTGATCTGCATACCATGCGCACAAAAGGCCATAACGCGGCAGTCGGGTACCCAGCCTTCTGGGTCGGCTCCTCCCGCTTCATCGGCTTCCCCTCCCCACCTGATCCGTACCCCAAGTGACATTGGTACCAGTGGGGAGTCGCTTTCTCATGTTTGGGCTCGGTTGGCCAGCATAGAGAAAATGATTGCTAGCACGGTGGGCAAGAAGGCCCAGGCTAAAAAGAGACAGTTGTCGTCGGACCAGCCTTTGTGGGATATTGACGACGAGTCCGCTGATTTGTCCGATTATTCCCCGTTAGAGGAGGGGGAATTGAATCAGGATTCAGAGGCTGACTATGGTCAGCCTGGGAATTCCAATGTCGGGCAGGCGCTGGGGGATGCCGTTGATACGGCCACTGTTTTGTCACATTTATTGGAGGTGTTGGATATTGATCCACCTGAGGCGCCCCCTCTTAAGAAGGGGGAATTTTTTGGGGCCCACAAGCCCCGTCTGGAATTCCCTACCCAGGGTCATTTTGTTGCGCTGATACTTAGAGAATGGGAGAGGCCCAGCCGGCTTCCTGGTGTGCCTCAGGGATGGGATAAGAAGTATCCTTTTCCGGTGGAGGTGGTCAAGCGCTGGTCTTCTCCTCCCAAGGTCGACGCGCCTGTTTTAGGTTTGACCAACTCTTCTGTGCTGAACGCCCCTGACGGCACCTCCCTTAAGGATGGTGAGGATAAGCGCCTTGATCAGATGGCGCATTTGCCAACGTGGGCTCGGCCCTGCGGCCTGTTAGTGCATCTGCCCTGGTGTCGCTTGCTACCAGGTCTCTTATCAGGGACTGGCTGAATAACGCTCAGCTTGATCATGTTCATGTATTTTGTCATGGCTGCGATGGAAGACTCCATTGTCGTGCGTAGTAGGACGTCAGCCTTACTGGTGGCTATGCGCAGACTGGTCTGGCTCCGTCAGTGGACAGCGGACGTTGGGGCCAAGAAGTCGCTCACAGCTCTCCCTTTCTTGGGTTCGCGGCTGTTTGGAGATAAATTGGATGCTGTTGCTAAAGGAGGTAAGTTACCTCAGCGGAGGAAACGGCGCTGCCCCTTTCGGGGGGCTGGCTCGTTCACTCCTTCCTTTCGAGGGGCCAGAGCCTCTAGGGATCTGGCCTTCTCAGGGGTCAGGGGCTCGTCCTGGAACAGAGGCAGAGTTCGGGCACGTCCCGAGGCTGCCTGGGGCTCCAAGCCCAAGCCTGCCGTTAAACCGACTCAGCAATGAAGGGGCCCCCTCACCCGCAAGGGTGGGGGGACGGCTGCGGCTCTTCTTCCAGATCTGGGCCCGGGAGGTCACAGACAATTGGATCTTGGAAGTGGTCTCCTCCGGGTACAAACTGGAGTTCGAGTACTGGCCGCCCCCAAGATTCTTAAGGTCTCGGGTGCCCTCGGACCCTCAGGCTGCACAGGGGCTCCTGTTAGCAGTAAAAAACCTTCTGGACATGGGGGTTATATGCCCAGTGCCTCCGTTGGAAAGAGGCAGGGGTTACTACTCCAACCTTTTCATGGTTCCCAAAAAGGAGGGTTCGGTGAGACCCATTCTAGATCTCAAGGTTCTCAACAGGTTTATCAGAGCCAAGAAGTTCCGCATGGAGACTCTGCGCTCGGCTATCAATTCCCTTCGCCAAGGGGATTTTATGACATCCATAGACATCAAGGATGCGTATCTGCATGTTCCGATTTTTCAGGCACATCACAGATTCCTCCGGTTTGCGGTGGAGGATCAACATTATCAATTTGTAGCTTTTCCCTTCGGTCTGACCTCGGCACCGAGGGTCTTCACCAAGGTCTTGGCGGGAATAATGGCTCTGATCAGATCTCAGGGCATTCGCATTATGCCTTATCTGGATGATCTGTTGATTTCAGCCTCTTCCCTTCAGCAGGCGAAACTGGACACCCACCAGGTGGTGTCGACCCTGGAGAGGTTCGGGTGGGTGATCAACCGCACCAAGTCTTCTCTCTCCCCGTCTCGAGTGATTTCATTTCTGGGCATGAATCTGGATACCAGTTGGGCCAGAGTGTTTCTGCGCCCCAGGCCAAAGTGCATGGGATTCAGGGCCTGATCCGTCTTCTTCTGGCCAGTCCTTGTCCCTCTATCCGATAGGGGGTGAAACTGGTGGGTCTGATGGTGTCCTCCTTCGAGGCGGTGCCGTTTGCACAGTTTCACATGAGATCTCTTCAACTTCACCTATTGACGTATTGTGACAGGAGCCCACAGTCATTGGATCAACCTTTCAAGATGTCTCCCAGGGTTCGGCAGTCCTTTCGGTGGTGGCTGGACTCGAGCAATCTGGTGAAGGGCAGATCCTTTCTGGTCCCTTGTTGGGAGACGGTTACCACGGATGCCAGCCTGTCGGGCTGGGGAGGTTATTGGAAGAGTCATCAGTTCAGCGGGGTGTGGGGTCCCCAGGAGGCTCACACCCCCATCAATGTATTGGAGCTCAGAGCCACTGAACTGGTTCTGGCTCGGCTGACCACACAGTTATGGGGTCTGCCGGTTCAGGTGCGTTCGGACAACCGAATGGCAGTGGCTTACATAAATCACCAAGGAGGGACTCGCAGCAGGAGTGCCCTCAGGGAAGTCTCTGTGATCCTGCACTGGGCGGAGAGCAATGTTCCTTGCCTTTCAGCAGTCTACATTCCGGCAGTGGAGAATACGGAGGCGGATTCCCTGAGCAGGGGATCCTCTCGCCACGGAGAGTGGTCTCTCAACCCCGAGGTTTTTCTGGATCTTTGCCGCAAGTGGGGGACTCCGGAGGTGGATCTCTTTGCACAATCACAAACTTCCGGCCTTTGTGTCTCTTTCTCAGGATCCCCTGGCTTTGGCAGTGGATGCCTTGTCACTGGCTTGGAAGGACCTGGGTTTTCTGTACCTGTTTCCACCTGTCTCCATGCTGGGCAAGGTAGTTCGCAAACTGGTTCTAGAAGGGGCACCAGCGGTTCTGGTGGCTCCAAGGTGGCCAAGAAGGGTTTGGTACGCAGACGTTGTAAGGATGGCCGTAGACCAGTACCAGCTTCCCTTGCTGCCGGACCTGCTATCTCAGGGTCAGCTACTTTACCCCAATTTACAAACGCTGGCTTTGACGGCTTGGCTGCTGAAACCTTCATCTTGAAAGAGGAAGGTTTGTCTGAGGCTGTTGTTCAGACCCTGATTAGGGCTAGGAAGTGGTCCTCTTCTGGCATTTACTATAGGACTTGGAGGTCCTATATTGATTGGTGTGAGGCTAGGGCCTTGCCTTGCAGGGTTTTTTCTGTACCCAGGATTTTGGAGTTTCTTCAGCATAATCTGGATCTTGGGTTCCAGCTTAGTACTTTGAAAGGACAGGTTTCTGCTCTGTCCGTTTTCTTCCAGAGGTCTTTTGCTTTACACCCGCTGGTTAAGACCTTTTTCCAAGGGGTGGCGCATGTGCGCCCCCCTCGGAAGGCTGTAGTTCCTGTTTGGGATTTGAATTTGGTTCTTTTGGCTCTGCAGGGTCCTCCTTTTGAGCCGCTACAGGATATTGCTCTTTCGGTTCTCACTCAGAAGGTTGCCTTTTTGGTGGCTATTACCTCTGTTCGGCGGGTCTCTGAGTCGGCCCTGTCGATTCAGGCCCCTTACTTTGAGAGACACCAGGATAAGGTGGTTTTTCATTTTAAGCCGGATTTTCTTCCTAAGGTGGTTTCTGCTTTCCACCTTAATCAGGATATTGTTCTCTCTTCCTTGTGTCCTAAGCCTAACAATGACAAGGAGAGGGTTCTGCACAATTTGGATGTTGTTCGTTGTGTGAAGTACTATTTGGTGACTACTTCTTCCTTCCGCAAGATGGACGCTTTTTTCGTGGTGCCCTGCGGGCCCAGGAAAGGTTTGGTGCCTGCTAAATCTACAATTAGCAAATGGATTTGTCAGGCCATTGTTGGGGCCTATTCTGCTAAGGGAAGGACTCCCCATTTTAGGGTCACTGCGCACTCTACTCGTGCTGTTGGTGCATCCTGGGCTTTTCAGCTCCAGGCTTCTGTTGAACAAGTTTGTAAGGCTGCTACTTGGTCTTCCGTTCATACTTTTTCCAAGTTTTACAAGGTTGATGTGCGGGCTTCAGCGGATGCTGTTTTTGGCCGCAAGGTTCTGCAAGCTGCAGTGGTTTGAGTTGGTACATTCTTTACTGTTTCTGGTTCCCACCCATGACGGACACTGCTATTGGATGTCCCAGATGTCATGAAGAAGGAAGTGGAGTGTATGGCACACTTAGAATAATACCGTTTTGTGAGTACTCACGGGTATTATGAGTGTGCCATACACTCCACTTCGCCCCACCCTTGTTTGTTTCAGGTATTCTGGGGCTTTTATATGGTGAACCATTGGTTTTGATTGTTACGGTTATTTTTGGTTCTTCCTGGTCCCTTTACTGCTTTTATACACTGGGGAATTGGTGGGAGGTCCCAGGTATATATGGACCGGGAGGGGCTTTCTTTTTTGCATATTCATCTCTGCAGAAGTTCGCCCTCTACTGGAGATTACCCACATGTCATGAAGAACGAAGTGGAGTGTATGGCACACTCATAATACCTGTTTTAAAGGTGAGTACTCACAAAACTGTATTTTTGGGGCGTCAAAATGATGCAATGAACAACAAATTCTTCATCACTCCTTAGCAGTGATCGTTTGCACAGATCAATAATCGTTTGGGGTCGTTTTATCGATTTCTTAGTAGAAAATCGTTCCAGCATTAGTATGTATTAGGACTGTTGAAGGAAAATGGAATATCCAGAGAAAATCAGTACAAACAGGGGAGGAACATACAAGCTCCATGCAAATAGTGGCCAAGATGGGGTTTGGGGCCCTGCTGCAGCTAGTCATAACTTTGTTACTGACACCTTTTAAAAGTGCAACCCAATAAAAAATGCTTTACTTGCCTGAACAGTGTTACAGTTCAGCAGAGGAGTTTAGGTAGAGGCTAGCTGGACTCCCTGTTGCATTGGCAGAACTATAATCCAGCAGATATGGCCACTGACCTGCAAATGTAGTAGCAAAAAGGAAGGTAGGATGTCAATATATAGCAGGCAAGGAGGTGCTAGAACATTGTACATCCAAGTAAAGCATTTTTCATTGTTTGTGTGCAAGCAAGTTAAGTTATTCAACAGGCGGGTTCATGAATTGCATTGCTTGTGCACACACAAGTAGAGAATTAGCGATGTCTGCACAAACTCTTGTAGGCTTAGTAATGTTAGAGACGGGTATAAATTGGACGGCCTTGTTGTGGCTACCTCACTTTTACATTCATTGCAATATATGTTAACTAACAGTAAACGCTGTAAAACGCTGCTGCATTTTGATTGGAGTAGTAGATATCCCCTTACTTACACTTCATGGCCGTTTCTGATACACAGCTTATTATTGGCCCCAGCACCCTTCTTGCTTCAGTATTTTCTACCCAAGTTAGGACAATGCCATGCGTCTGTTAGGAGTTAATAGTCACGTGGTCTCCAACTACATGGGAGAAGAGCCATGCTGGGTCATTGTTTTTGGAAGCTGATCAGAACAAAAGACAAGTATCCAAAAATTGGGGCAGAGACTAAGTGAGGCAAAGATCAAGCTCTTTAAATGTGAGTTGGAAACGTGAGCTCCATGTAATGAGGGGGCGGGTGGAGAACCCTGTGTATGGTGCTGGGAAATCATGCTCTCTGCCCCAAGCTGTAGGACTAACTACAATAGGGCTGAACCTTCTCAAATGATTGCACTGCTTTAGAATATTTAATCTTCCAGGGAAAAGTTTTTCCACATTTTGTTTTTTTATCTTAATGGAACAGATCATCAAATAGCAAAGCAAAACTTGTCTTTATAGTTACATTGCATCTCTAGTGATGATAACACATTCTTAATACACCTGCACATCCTATGCTGCCAAGGGCAAGTCATACACTACACTGTGCAATATTTATAAATCGTAAATACACAATAATTTGGAGTGGGCGTGCAAAGAACACACCAATCTCCCAAAGGAAGCACCACTACAATCAACAGTATATATTAATGATTTTATTAGTACAAATAAAAATAACAATTAAAATACATACACCACAAGACAAATTTAAAAACAACCAGTATGGCCAAATTTATCTATATCAATGTGTATGGCCCCTAAGGGCCTCTTAAATAACTGCCCTATGGGTGAATAATATTAATTATCCTAGAATAGTAATAACCCATCCTTTTTGTGCCAGCACAAGAAATCCTAAAAACATGTAAATATATGTGCAATTTCATAAAACCAATACTACAAAAATATTAATAATATATATGGCAAAAATATGTGCAAAAAAAGTGTATATACAATAATCCAATATAAACAAAAATATCAATATATAAAGTGCAAATGCATGAAAAACACATAAACCTAAAACACTACCTAATATTGCACAGGGAAACCCATTCCCATAAGACTTTAAAGTGCAGACAATAACAGTATATGATATAAATGCATAAGATAACACCCAGGGCAACAGTCAGGCCAACCTCAATGAACAAGACATTTTTCATTGAGGTTGGCCTGACTGTTGCCCTGGGTGTTATCTTATGACATGAGATTTAACCATTTAGTTTCTCTCTGCTGGCACTTGCATTTATATCATATACTGTTATTGTCTGCACTTTAAAGTCTTATTGGAATGGGTTTCCCTGTGCAATATTAGGTAGTGTTTTAGGTTTATGTGTTTTTCATGCATTTGCACTTTATATATTGATATTTTTGTTTATATTGGATTATTGTATATACACTTTTTTTGCACATATTTTTGCCATATATATTATTAATATTTTTGTAGTATTGGTTTTATGAAATTGCACATATATTTACATGTGGTTAGGATTTTTTGGATGGGTTATTACTATTCTAGGATAATTAATATTATTCACCCATAGGGCAGTTATTTAAGAGGCCCTTAGGGGCCATACACATTGATATAGATAAATTTGGCCATACTGGTTGTTTTTAAATTTGTGGTGTATGTATTTTAATTTTTTGTTTTTTTTGTACTAATAAAATCATTAATATATACTGTTGATTGTAGTGGTGCTTCCTTTGGGAGATTGGTGTGTTCTTTGCACGCCCACTCCAAATTATTGTGGATTGCATTTTTGATGGGTGAGCACACAGTTGTATGCATTTTGTAGGAAGATTTGGGCGGTGCACCCTTTGTTAGTAAATATAAATCGTAAATAAATAGACTACTATGGGCTTCTAATGGTAACTCCTAGCTCTACCGCCCCAGTTAGATAGCCTAATAAGAGCTTGTAATAGTAAATGCCATCTCCACCACTCCAGCTAGATAGACTAATATGGGCTTGTGCTGGGGACTACTAGCTCCAGCACTCCAGCTAGATAGACTAATATGGGCTTGTGCTGGGGACTACTAGCTCCAGCACTCCAGCTAGATAGACTAATATGGGCTTGTGCTGGGGACTACTAGCTCCAGCACTCCAGCTAGATAGACTAATATGGGCTTGTGCTGGGGACTACTTGCTCCAGCACTCCAGCTAGATAGACTAATATGGGCTTGTGCTGGGGACTACTAGCTCCAGCACTCCAGCTAGATAGACTAATATGGGCTTGTGCTGGGGACTACTAGCTCCAGCACTCCAGCTAGATAGACTAATATGGGCTTGTGCTGGGGACTACTAGCTCCAGCACTCCAGCTAGATAGACTAATATGGGCTTGTGCTGGGGACTACTTGCTCCAGCACTCCAGCTAGATAGACTAATATGGGCTTGTGCTGGGGACTACTTGCTCCAGCACTCCAGCTAGATAGACTAATATGGGCTTGTGCTGGGGACTACTAGCTCCAGCACTCCAGCTAGATAGACTAATATGGGCTTGTGCTGGGGACTACTTGCTCCAGCACTCCAGCTAGATAGACTAATATGGGCTTGTGCTGGGGACTACTAGCTCCAGCACTTCAGCTAGATAGACTAATATGGGCTTGTGCTGGGGACTACTAGCTCCAGCACTCCAGCTAGATAGACTAATATGGGCTTGTGCTGGGGACTACTAGCTCCAGCACTCCAGCTAGATAGACTAATATGGGCTTGTGCTGGGGACTACTAGCTCCAGCACTCCAGCTAGATAGACTAATATGGGCTTGTGCTGGGGACTACTAGCTCCAGCACTCCAGCTAGATAGACTAATATGGGCTTGTGCTGGGGACTATTAGCTCCAGCACTCCAGCTAGATAGACTAATATGGGCTTGTGCTGGGGACTACTAGCTCCAGCACTCCAGCTAGATAGACTAATATGGGCTTGTGCTGGGGACTACTAGCTCCAGCACTCCAGCTAGATAGACTAATATGGGCTTGTGCTGGGGACTATTAGCTCCAGCACTCCAGCTAGATAGACTAATATGGGCTTGTGCTGGGGACTACTAGCTCCAGCACTCCAGCTAGATAGACTAATATGGGCTTGTGCTGGGGACTACTAGCTCCAGCACTCCCGCTAGATAGACTAATATGGGCTTGTACTGGTTACTTCCAGCTCTACCACTCCCATTAGATAGTAATTAGCAACTCCCTAATCCAGATAGATAAGACTAAAAAGGGTTTGTACTGGTAACTGGTCCTGTTAGAGGGAAGCGGGGGATGCAGCTGCCAGCGCGCTCAGATCAACTGGCTATTAGACGAAGGGGCAGGAGCAGATCCAAGCGTGCTTATTGGACGAGAGTGCTGCCAGCTTGGCTATGTAGGTATTGCTGTTGGATTGCATAAATAATTGTGAAAAATATCATTATAATAGATTCCACAGTTCACTGGCTGTCACCCTGTTAGAAACAGTAATACAGCGTGGCCTCCAACACACCTAATTAGGGCCTGATTAGGTATGGTAGAGGCCCCTGGGCACAACATCTGGTGGGTTTTTCTTCTGCACCCACCTATTTACTGGAACGTCAGATTGAGTCCCTTATGCCACCCTTGTGGGGGTGTGTGCTGCTCTGCCATTCTGGGTGGGGGGTAGTGTAGTGGCCCAGCTGGTCCAGCAGAAAACAGTTCCCTGCATTGAGCTGCCAGCGAATATGTTTGGTGGCTTATGTGCTGTGAGTCGCCACTGATTGACAGTCTCTGCACCCACCCATCACTGTGACGGCGGCTTTGCTGCTCTAGACTCGCCATCCTGCCCTGTAGTGGCTTTGGCTGCAGGTTTGCAAAAACAAAAAAAGGCTTGCCCAGGCGTGGGGGGCCTCCACTGCCACTGATAGCTTTATTGCCGGCCCTGCAGCCCCTCAGACCTAAGACTGAAAAGCCTCCTAGACCAGACCATAACCCAAAGGTTGGTGGAGGCCCCCTTTGCAGGGCAAGTGGTGGAGGCCCCAGGGTCCCTGCCCTACTTACACAGCGGGGTCTGCAGTGTCCCAGTAGCCTTTAGTTGGTCAGTAAGGGGAAGATCTGCACCTGACACACTGAGAGGTGAGGTGGCGTTTACTTCATACTTGGCACTTACTGTATACTCTTTTGTGCCGGAGGAACCAGTATAGGCCTGGCAAGGGTAAACAAAAACAATACTCGCCTCTTCTCCCCACAGTTGCTTCACCACGGGACAGGTCTCTAATTCTCACCTGGTTCCAAGATTAGGTCCTGCGGCATCCAGATGCACCTCCACTGCTTTGCACAGCTTGCAAATGGTTTACAAGCACCCAATGAATTCTCAGGCACATGCATCCAGGGTTCAGAAGGAACTGAATCCGCTGAGGGTGCATGTACTGGCAATAACAAAATCACACACTACCTAGTATTCATTCAGCACCCCAGCACAAAACCTACAACCCCTTTACCACAAGATGTGAAAGATGGATCCTGCTATCTCCCATTCCCACTGAGCCCCAATTCAATTCAATTCAATTGACATAGTTGCATAGTTAATATGGTTGACATAATGTTGATCAAGTTCAACCAAGAGAAAGGGTCGAGGAACTTTATTTTGTTTTATTTAACAGCTTTTTAGATGATAACTTTAAACTGTTAGTCTTCTAAAAAAAAACATCCAATACTTTTTTGAAAGCTGTCAGGTGTTGATGTAACAAGCCCCCTTTATAGTTCACCCCTGAAGATTGAATCTTTTTGTACTGGCCATCTATATATTTATACAAGTTAATCAGATCCCGTCTCCTCTAACGACTAAACAAATGTAATTCCTGTAATATTTCCTCATAACTAAGATCCTTCATTCTTCTTATTAGTTTGGTGGCTCTGCTCTGCACCCTTTCCATAGTCAGAGCGTCCTTTCTATGAATGGGTGCCCCGAACTGGACGGCATATTCCAGGTGAGGGCGCACCAGCGCCTTGTAAAGAGGCAAAATTACATCTCTATCCCGTGATTCCATGACTCTTTTAATGCATGATATTATCTTGGTGGCCTTGGAAGCAGCTGCTTGGCATTGCATGCTGTTATTTAGCCTGTGGCCTATTAGTACCCTCAGATCCTTCTCATCAAGTGATTCTCACAGTTTTACTCCCCTGAGGATATATGTGGCCTTCAGAAAATTTCACCCCAAGTGCATGAATTTACATGTATCCACATTGAACTTCATTTGGATATACAGACAATCAAAGTGTTCTAGCCAGCTTGAAGCTTGTGAGTTTATGAGCATTTTCAGTGGTCTGCCCTGTGTTACTTATCTTGCTGTCACCTGCATTTGGTATGTAAAAAAAAAACTCATCTGGTCCGACACAGGAAGTGGGCGTTAATCCTGGCTGCTGTAGTGACTGGGTGGCAAAACCATCACTAAGTGGGAGGGGTTGTGGATAGGGAGGAGATTGGAGAGGTGTTTCCTATTACATAGCAAAGTTACAGTAGTACTTTCCTCAGTCCCATGTTACTTAAACAAAAAGAGTCTATTGACCTGAGTATAAAGAAGCTAAGGTGCACTTACCTCCTGGAATCAGGCTCATCGCGGCATACCTCAGCGGTGAAGTAGGAATGCAGCAGGCACAGCAACAGACAGCTGGTATTTAGGGCAAGACACAAGGCAGCCAGTACCGTAGAGGCTGGTAGTAGGATTCTTGCAGCCACAGGGCCTAGACCCGACGTGAGATCTCCCTGCCTAGACGCTGACTGGACTTGGAATATCAGGATAACTGACAGTGAAGCCATTATGGCAGAGAGAATGCCAAAGAGAGCCAGGGCAATGATAGAATGGTGACTGTAATGGGAAGCCATGCTGTATGGGGTATATATGCCCTGTCCTATTTACACTGCCTATAATGTCAGTCCAATAGACTTATTCCTCCACCTCTGCTTTTTCAGCAGTTTTTTAAACTACGTACCAACAACAGCTATCTAACATTTAAACTCTCTTAAGTTTACAATTACCAGTGTAAATGACTGGTCTCATGTAATAGTGTAAAAATGACTGCTCTCGTGTAATAGTGTAAATGACTGGTCCCGTGCAATAGCTTCTTTTCAAAAACGCCACCCGACAACCTGCTAGCTACAGCAACCCTTCTGCCAAAACTGAGCTAATGAATGACATCAATGCAAATCAAGTTACAAAATGTTGGTGAAAACAATTCGATTCTTGTAAAGTAACTAACAATCGTTACAAAAATTTAGCAAGGCTATATAGAAATCCTACATTGAAAGACATAACTGATACATATGAAAGATGACCACAAAGCTCACTAGTTCTGTGGAAGTCAACATACAAAGCCTTCTAACAACGTACCACTTGTCTAAAGTCATTCAATTTGCAAAACACCCAGAATAACATTTCACACAACAGCACTATCTAGAAATGAAGCCAGCCCCACAAAGCATCTATACGCTATACCCCTTCCTAGGCTTTCAATATTACAAACACACCTAAAAACAGCTCACCTCTCTCTCTATGTCTTACTCCCTTAATTAGCCTGTTGCTTTGATCGCTTCATAGCCTCCAAAAAATGGTGTGCATGAGAAAATAGGTCTAAGAAAAGAAGAGAGGCTGGGGGAAAGATTGCCTCGTTGCTCTGACTCTTGGAAACTGTGGGACATCCAGCAGTATAATAGAAGGAATCTTTGAACAGTTTGGTGCAAGGACAAGGGAGGAGGGGGTATGGGCGGGAAATTCAACCGTCTTTTTAACCTCTTTCCCTGCCAGCAAGCACTGCGGGCAGTTTGGGGTTAAAAAAAAGAATTACCTGATTGTAACAAATGTGACTTTTATCTTACATTAGGATACTCAAGCTTATTAGATTTCATCAAATAACTGCTATAAATTGTAAAGTTTTATTTGCCAAATTTATATATCTTATATTGCATATCTATTATTTCTCTAATTTTGAAAACCTCTCTATTTCCATGAAAGTGATGGTAATTCCATATTTAAGAGTGTTGTTATATTTGTAACTTTGGCTGACTGATGAGAGATGTGTCTTTGCAGTGACAGGCCTTCTAGGCATGACCCTCTGTTATGTGAGCAGATGTTCCTCCTAACAAAGGCAGCTTAATTACAAAACAAAAAGTCCATGCAGGTCCTACTGTGCAGAGGAAAGTGCAGGCAGCCTGGGAGCGCCATGTCAACGCGCCACCGCTCAGCCATATGCGGCCCTTTCACTCTTTTGTTGTTTGAATTTTGCTTCGGATAAAAGACCTGCGCACATCCAGCAAAGCAAAAGGCAGCACAACCCAGCACACAGAGGCGTACAAATAAAAGTGGATACAAAGCCAATGCTGGAATGTAATAGCTGTAGTTTATGCCTTTAAAAAAAGGATAACTTATAATTTAGGCTCAATACAGTAAAAAGGTTTACTATTATATGTTACTTTTTTTTTAAAAATCAAGTTATAGTGTTATAACTGTTTGCATCATACATATGCCTTGGCCTTACATTGCACTCACACCAGTTACTGTTCCAGAATAATAGGGCTCAATGGGGACCATGCTAATTATTTGATGAAAATATGGGTGTGCTTCTGAGTGTGAATGGCAACCTGCACCTCAGTCAGCTTTTTAAAGAGGAACAAGCAGGACATTTCCCAGCCTTGGAGTCTTATTAACTCCTGGGCCACATTAAAGCCCCTCCCCAGGGGATTCTGGGTGCCCAGCAACAGGCCAATATTTGCCATTAGGCACACATAGGCACGTGCCTAGGGCATAGATACAGCTGGGGACAGGGCTGCCGCCTTGACCGAAAATCACTGTGGGCAGTTTTCTTCTTAGGTGGATCAGGCGACGTACTCTGGTTTCTGTTTTTTTTTACTGTGCGGGAATACCCAGTGATCCCACCCTACACTACCACACCCCACCCTGCCTCCACCCCGCTGTCAGCCGCTGCCCTCTGTCCACTTCCTTTAACAGGAGCAGGAGTTGGGTGCAATGGCGCAACTGTGGGAGGAATACCTACCCACACCCCACCCCACACTGCCTCGGCCCCGTTGCCTCTGCCACCTGTCTCCTTCCCGCATATACTCTAGTCCCCTCCCCCACCCACCTGTCTGTCCGCTCGTTGGACCACTATTCTGCTGGTGCTGCCAGGCTAGCTGCCTGCAGGTGGACGTGAGAGCTACCCGGCCGGCTCCAGCACAGGAAACGTGCAACGATCATGTGGGGCTGCTCGATCTCTCACTTGCTTCAGTAAAAAAGTAATGGAGGAGCGGGCAGGGAGTTGGGGGAGGAAGAAGGTGCAATGCATTGTGGAGAGAGAGTGTGTGGGGGCATGTGTGTATAAATAGAAGGTATGTGTGCATGGATGGGGTGTCTGTGTGTATATGAATGGGGTGTGTGTTTGCACGGATGGGGTGTGTGTGCATGGATGGTGTGTGTGCACATGAATGGGGTGTGTGTGTGCATGAATGGGGTGTGTGTACATGGATCAGGGGTATGTGTGTGCATGGATAGGGTATGTGTGTGCATGAATGGGGTGTGTGTGTGCATGGATCAGGGGTATGTGTGTGCATGGATAGGGTATGTGTGTGCATGAATGGGGTGTGTGTGTGTGCATGAATGGGGTGTGTGTGCATGGATCAGGGGTATGTGTGTGCATGGATCAGGGGTGTGTGTGCATGAATGGGGTGTGTGTGCATGGATAGGGTATGTGTGTGCATGGATAGGGGGGGTGTGTGTATGGATGGGGTGTCTGTGTGCATAGATGAGGTGTCTGTGTGTGTATAAATGGGGTATGTGTGCATGGATAGGGTATGTGTGTGAATGGATAGGGTATGTGTGTGCATGAATGGGGGTGTGTGTGCATGGATGGGGTGTCTGTGTGTGTATGAATGGGGTGTGTGTGTGCATGAATGGGGTGTGTGTGTGCATGAATGGGGTGTGTGTGTATGAATGGGGTGTCTGTGTGTGTATGAATGGGGTGTGTGTGTGCATGAATGGGGTGTGTGTGCATGGATGGGGTGTCTGTGTGTGTATGAATGGGGTGTGTGTGAGCATGGATGGGGTGTGTGTGCATGGATCAGGGGTATGTGTGTGCATGGCTCAGGGGTATGTGTGTGCATGGATAGGGTATGTGTGTGCATGGATAGGGTATGTGTGTGCATGGATCAGGGGTGTGTGTGCATGAATGGGGTGTGTGTGCATGGATGGGGGGGTGTGCATGGATAGGGGGGGTGTGCATAGATGAGGTGTCTGTGTGTGTATGAACGAGGTGTGTGTGTGTGTGTGCATAAATGGGGTGTGTGTGCATGGATGGGGTGTCTGTGTGCATAGATGGGGTATCTGTATGTGTATGAATGGGGTGTGTGTGCATGGATCAGGGGTGTATGTGCATGGATGGGGCATCTGTGTGCATAGATGGGGTGTGTGTGTGTGCATGGATGGGGTGTGTGTGCATGGATGGGGTGTGTGTGCATGAATAGGGTATGTGTGTGCATGGATGGGGTGTCTGTGTGCATGAATGGGGTGTGTGTGCATGAATGGGTTGTGTGTGCATGGATAGGGTATGTGTGTGCATGGGTAGGGTATGTGTGTGCATGGATAGGGTATGTGTGTGCATGGGTAGGGTATGTGTGTGCATGGTTAGGGTATGTGTGTGCATGGATCGGGGGTGTGTGTGCATGGATGTCTGTCCATGAATAGGGTGTGTGTGTGCATGGATAGGGTATGTGTGTGTGTGTGTGTGTGCATGAATCGGATGTGTGTTTGCATGGATCGAGTGTGTTATGGTGGGGGGGGGGTGACAATTCATCATTGTATGTGTGCGGGGGGCACATGACCAAACAGTGACTAGGGCAGCACAAATCCTAAATACGGCCCTGCCCAGCATAGTGAAACTCTGGGGAGTGCTGGCTTACCTTGACACAATCCCACATCACCACCACATCCTTTTTGAAAACAAAGCTATATTTCCAGAGTGATTATAAAAGAAAGTTTCACCTTGTGTTGTGCTGTCCTCTGTGATGGGAGTGGCAGGGCTGAGTGATGCAAGCATTGGGTTGGAGTGAGCTGGGCTTGACTGATGGTGTGGAGGGCTCCATTCTAGCCTATTACAGACAATACAAGACAATAAAGGCAGAGGAAAGAAATTCCTGCTTTCTGTTACGTGGAATGACAGATATATATATATATATGACAGATATATAACTACGGTAAGTTTTGTTCTAATTTTTGCCTGTTCTACTCTTTACAGTCCTCTGGGCTAACACAACATTATTAGCTCACATAAATAAACATTAGTAAGTCAAATGACCTACAGATTATGCAGCAAGGCTTGTTTGGAAAGTTATCCATAAACTAGAAATGCTTGTTACAAGGTCAGAATAGAAAGGCATAAACAAAGGCGTGTATAAATATCTAACAATACATAACAAATAACCCAAACCCCATGGGCAGCAATAGATTGTAAATACTTATCTTTCTCTTTATTACATTTCAAGGTGGAGAACTTGCCAAACCTTAGCGTATTCCAGCTAATGGTAAACTTGTCACATAAGATGATAAACTGTCTCATCTAAGAGGGGGAGCATCCTGATTTTGGATGTCCTGCAGTCAAAGCCACCTAGGCCCTTATTTAACAAGGAATAGCGCCAGGTAGCGAATGGTGAGCGACTGGTAATGATGGGCACCGCCACGAGAACGCCGGCTCCCCACCACAATCACACATTTATCAAGCCGATCCTGCTTAGCGACTGACAGAGCGCCAGATAGCGACTCATTCATCATTATTCCAGCCTCAGCCCACAGCGCCAGCGAGCGACCTTGAACAGCGACAGGTATGACCTCTCGCTACCTGGCGTTCTCCAATGCATTTCAATGGAGCAATCTTTAAATATTCTTAATTAATTGCTATTAATGTTTTTATTTATTTATTTTTTTTTTTTTTAAATGTCAAAAATTCTGTGACCACTTCTGCAATGTTAGATATTTTTTTTAAGGTAAAAAAAAAAAAACATTTGTGCAGAATTGATATTACAGGTCTGATATTAATGTATTCATATTACAAAATGTTTAGAAAAACTTGTTTTTTTTTTCCCCAGCGCTCTGGGGTTTAAACATGCATTTCACAGCGCGAGAATTTTTGGAGCGTGATTTGTTAATGGATATGCTGGGAGCCATTCGCTATGGACGTTCACTGTCATGTGCTCCCATACAGCGCGGAACCTGTCAAACAGCGACTCCTAACCCCGTATTCAACATTACCGCACACCGACTGAGTCGCTATCAACAACCGAACAAGGCCAAGCACAGCGACTACTAGCGGGCGCTGTGAAAATACCGCTACTGTCGCTCATCTGTCGCTACCTGGCGCTATTAATAAATCGGCCTCCCCGTTTCCCCTATACAGACTCCCCTCGGCTTGTTACCAGAGGCCCATCCATATGCTGTGGGATCAGACACTGAGGTGATAAGGGAAAACCAGGTTCCACACTGCAGGGGATACCAAGGAGGTTATTCATGAAGGGATAGCGCCAGGTAGCGCCTCGTAGCCGCAGGCAGCACCTGGTGAACGCTGGGCAATGTAGGCAAAACCACATTTATGACAGCGAATCTGGTGAGCGACTCTAACAGCGTCATGTAGCGTCCAATGTATTATTACAGGCGGCTCAGCGTATAGTGCCGACGCTCTAGCTTCCAGAGCGCCAGGTATTACCTTTTGCTCAGTGTCGCTCTCCCATACATTTCAATGGCTGTTCATTTTCTTGTGTTTAAACAGCGTGTTTGACTTTTTTTTTTGCTCAAATCATTGTGTGACCTCTCCTGGCTGCAAACAAACACTTTTAGAAATGTTTTTGACTTTTTATGCAGAATTGTCATTACAGGTCTGGCACTAAAGTGTTATTGTCCCAGTGTTAAAACAATGTCATTCCATGTGTTCTGGCTTTGTTACTGGTGGATATGTGTTCAAACAGCGTCTGGCGCTCAATGCTATAGTGACCAGATTCAGAGCGCCAATGCTGTGTGTGTGTAGTGTTTTGTTTAGTATGTTGTGGAGCGCCAAGTGCCGGACGCACTGAGCTGGCGCTACCTCTCGCTTCATGCAGCACTGTACTGGTGTTAGAGCGCTCAACATACATCACATTCATGAATGCCAGCCCGGTTACTACAGCGACTGAGGAGCTCTGTTACAGCGCCCGATACATGTTTACAGCGTCTACTAGCAGTCGCTCTAAGCGCCGCTATACAGACGCTCATCTGGCAATACGTGGCATTAGTAATGAATCAGCCTCCACGTCTTAGACTGTAAGACTGTAAGACTGTTGAGCGACTGTAGCGGTGTTTTGACAGCGACCGCTAGTAGTCGCTGTGCTTGGCCATTGTTCGGTGGATGATAGCGACTCAGTCGGTGTGCCGTAATGTTAAATACAAGATGCTGAGTCGCTATTTGACAGGTTCGCTGTTGTATGGGAGCGCATGGTAGCGACTGGACATAGCGACCGGCACCCACCATATTCATTAAAAAATCAGCCTTAAAAATTCCTAGCGCTGTGAAATGCATGTTTAAATCCCAGAGCGCAGTAGGCGATGTGTTAAAAGTAGTTTTTTAACCCCCTAACCACCCAAAAAAAAATGGAATGATTTTGAAATAATATTCAAACCTGAATAGTTTAAAATCAGGCCTGTAATATCAATTCTGCAAAAAAAAAAAATTTTTTTTAAAAATCCCCAAAAAATACATTTTCAAAGGAAAAAGTGTTCACAGATTTTTTTTTTTTGAAATTTGAGAAAAAAAAAAATATAAAAAAATAATTATTAATTAAAATACATTCTGCCATTGAAATGCATTGGAGAGCGCCAGGTAGCGAGAGGTCATACCTGTCGCTGTTCAAGGATGTTCGCTGGCGCTGTGGGATGAGGCTGGGATAATGATGAATGATGAGTTGCTAGGTGGCGCTATCTCAGTTGCTAAGCAGTATCGGCTTGATAAATGTGTGATTGTGGAGGGGAGCCGGCGTTCTAGTTGCGGTACCTGGCTTTACTGGCCGGCTCCCCAGTCGCTATCTGTCGCTATTCCTTGATAAATAAGGCCCTAAGCTTTCGAGCAGGGCCCCCATTCCTTTTTGTTTCATTAGTTTACATGTTTTGTTATGTAAGTTATAGCTCTGTTTGCACATGAAGCCTCTGATTGTAAAGCACTGTGGAATATGTTGGCACTATATAAATAAAGATAATTCTTATTATTATTATTATTATTATTAATAAGTCAAGATTCCCCTTAGGGAAAGATTTAACCCCAACTAGTCTTTTAAACTTACATCTGGATTTTGGTCCACATGAAAAGAGTGGGCACAAACTGCTGCCTGTTGATGGAGAGAAACTTAGGTGAAAAATGATGGGTTTCAAGCATTTAGAAATCATTTCAGTCCCAAATAAGTATTATGTTTGAAGCAGTGGCTTACATAGCTCTGATGGGGCCCCATTGCAGGGCACGATCACAGTACCCCATAACCACCTACGCCCCCACTCAGTGTCCTGATCGCAGAGGTGCCAAACATCAGCGCACGTCTGCTGGGGCTGTGGTTGGGGCAAATACGGGTGCAGGGCAAGATGGGAGACGCCCATAGGCAGTGGGAGGAAGAAGGAAGCATTGCTGTGTAGGTAAGCATGATAAGGGAGAGATGGAGGAAGGAGGCACCATGACATCACCATACAGCGCTTCTTCAAACCACACAGACTATAGAGGCGGTGGATGCAGCGTGTGCTCGACCCTGCTTTTGCCATGGGCCCAGGGGCACCTGCCTGCGCTTTTTCTATGGTATGTACACCCCTGGTTTAAAGCATTTGGTTTGGCCACACAGGAAGACTTCTAGGCTTTATGATGTCCAAAGCGGAGTGGCACCTATAAAAAGCAAGTATTTAAAGGGACAGTTCAGAGTTCAGGCAATTGCAATAACAAGGAAGCAAGCCTGATGCCTGTAGGGGAGGGCGTTAGCATGTGCCTGAACAGGAACTTTTTAAATATAAGCAGCTATGGTGCTATTTGCTTTAAAGTGGAACAAAACCCACTGCGGATGTCCCTGGCTTCTAAAAGACCCTAGAGCCAACCGCTGGCCTTCCCCTGGGGCATCTCAAATGGTGATGCCCCGCTGTGTGTTGCTGCAAAACTCACCTTTGCCCTGGCTCCCATAGTGAATTAAACAATTGCGGCCGCACCCCCATCATCTCTGGACTGAGGTGTGCTCCTGCATCCAACCATTCAGATAGGCTGGGAGGGCAGTGTGCACGCCATTGGGGATTTGGCTGCTTGCACTCCCCATTGAAGTCTATCAGACCTGTTTGGCATACATACATTACATAGTCATGGCACACAGCTCTGATTGGATGCGGGCCTGTGCATGCGCCGCTGGACCAGGAAGAGTTAGTTCTGGGGGGGTTTCACTCTGGATGCCCCCAGGTCACAAAAAAAGCTCAGCATAGTCAAAATCATGGGTTTTGTTGCACTTAAATATGCATGCCATACAGCGCTGATTGGACAAGCACCCGCCCATGTGCTGTAGGAAGTTTTAGGAAGTTTTATAGTAAAAAAAAAAGACTATGCTATCAGGCCTCTTTAATAGAGATATAATCTATAAGTTATCTAATTAGTATCCTCCGAATTGGGCATAGTAATTAATGAAGATATTAGGGTCGATTCATGTCTGTGTGCCAAAAACCCACCAACCATGTGCCAGAGCTTCCACATGCAGAAACGTGTGACTCGGCGCACGATTCATGGTACTGTGCACCCAGTTCACGCATGTGCAGATCGCACCAAATGGAATGCGTGAAGGGCGAGTGCAAGTTTCCGATTCAGGCGCAAACTGTTTGATGCAGAAAAGGCCATCCCTCCTTGTGCATTGTGCAGGCTAAGGCAGTCAAAGATTTTTTGCTTTCCAGATACTGTGGCCCTTATTTAACAAGGGATAGCGACAGGTAGCGGCTGGTGAGCGGCCGGTAATGACGGGCCCCGCCACGAGAACGCCGGCTCCCCACCACAATCACACATTTATCAAGCCAATCCTGCTTAGCGACTGAGATAGCGCCATATAGCGACTCATTCATCATTATTCCAGCCTCAGCCCACAGCGCCAGCGTCCGACCTTGAACAGCGCCAGGTATGACCTCTCGCTACCTGGCGCGCTCCAATGCATTTCAATGGAACAATCTTTAAATATTCATAATTAATTGTTATTAATGTTTTTTTTTTTTTTTGTTTTTTTTTTAAATGTGAAAAATTCTGTGACCACTTTTGCCATTTTAAATAATTTTTTTAAGGTAAAAAAAAAAAAAGAAAAATGTACAGAATTGATATTACAGGTCTGATATTAATGTATTCATATTACAAAATTATTTTAAAAACTTGTTTTTTTTTTGGTTACCAAAAATATGGTTGTTTGGGGGTTAAAAAACTACTTTTAACCCATCGCCGCCAGCGCTCTGGGGTTTAGACATGCATTTTACAGCGCGAAAATTTTTAGAGCGTGATTTGTTAATGAATATGCTGGGAGCCGGTCGCTCTGACCAGTCGCTATCATGCGCTCCCATACAGCACGGAACCTCTCAAATAGCGACTCCTAACTCCGTATTCAACATTACCGCACACCAACTGAGTCGCTATCAACTACCGAACAACAGCCAAGCACAGCGACTACTAGCGGGCGCTCTGAAAATGCCGCTACTGTCGCTCAACTGTCGCTACCTGCCGCTGTTAATGAATCGGCCTCCCCGTTTTAGGTGAATTTTTCTTCTCCAATCTGTAGTGTTTGCCCTGTGGCATGTGTCTTCACCTGTTTTTTATGTGTAGAGTTTTAGTGGACTTCCCAATATTTTGTCCATGATTTTCTCTGTACCCCTCCCTCCCGTGTTTTTGAGGAAGTATATTAGTGCTTAATAATTAATAGTTAATAACATATTGTTTCTTTAGATTTTTTTTTTCTTTTTGGGCCAAATTTTCACCTTTTTTTGGAGTTCGTTGCTTTAAGCAATCTAAAATTTTTAAAGTTTGAAAACTATTTTCAAAATATATATATTTTTTACATTGATTAAAAATGCAAAAAAACAGAACAAAATCTGGCGGGTGACACTTTCATTCATAGAAAACATGGCAGCTATTGCCGGCATGTGTATTATGAATGAAATAAGCATGACAGCTAGTGAAGTTGGCATCTTCCTCCTGCTTTTTAGCTGGAGGAAAATGCAGCCTGAAAAAAGACATTTTTTCGCACACTTTACAACCTTCAAAACAAACCATGAATCGCATGCAAATTTATTCTTTGTGTAAATTTGTGCATGAACTCTTACTCCATGTGCAAATTTACACCCAAAAATAGGCGCAGAAAAAAAGGGATGGATGAATTGTGAGTAAGGGAAAAAACGTGGGTACCATTTTTACTCGGGAAAAAGTGTGCGTAAATGCATTGGCACACGTCCATGATTCGATGTAGGGATGTGGATAGGCAGCCTACCCCTGCATTAGGGACTTTGTATTATCCCTCTATATAGTCCCTTTTTTACGTTGATGAAATCAGATTGTGCAGTTGTAAATAAATGTGCAGTCTTTTTTTTGTTGTTATATTTCCAAGTACCATCGTTTTCTACTGTGGATTGTAATATCCATCCTGTGAACATGGAGTTATACATTGCAACAAATCTTGCTGATCACACTGGTCATGCCAGTTGTAGCAATCTTCTTGGCAGCTTTCCAAGTAGATTTTGACATATATTTACATCACGCGTACAAATGATCTTAAAGTGAACCAAAACCCGGGATTTTTACTATACCGGGTTTTAGTCCCTGCTCCCAGGACATCCTGATTTGTGGTGTGAACCCACCGTATCCCCAGTAAATCTTGACCACTGATACAACAGCACAGCCAGTCAGTGCTCTAGGCTCCATTTGGCTTCTTTTAGCCTGTGAGAGGTGTCTTCAGCTATGTTACCTGGTGTGGGCACACTCCTGGCTAAAGGTATAGCAGAGAGCAGCCAGGCTGTGTAGGTACATTTTACTCGAGATCCGGGGGGGGGGGTATACACAGCAGGGCATTTCAAATGATTTGTTTAAAGTTATATATATATACTGCAACGCCATTAAAGTGGACCAACATCCAGGATTTTGAAACCCCCCAGAAAGCCCCAAAAACTCACCTCACCACGCTCCCACGTGACCGCGCCGTCCAATCCCCACCGACGGACAAGCGGGTGACAGCGACGGACAAGACAGCGCGTCCGCCGCCGCCTCCCGCACGTCACTCGTACAGGGCGCGCGCCCGCGTCGGCCATTCACAAACGGCTGGTGCGGGCGCGCGCACGTCGCGCCGCTGATAAGGTAAGGTTTTTTGGGGGTTTTGGGGGGGTTTCCCCCCGCGGGACATCCCGATCTCGGATGTCCCGCGGTGAGGGAGGTGATCGGCCCGGGAATCTTATAGATTCCTGGGCCGATCACCCGTGGGTGTTGGTCCACTTTAAGTAAGGGGCATCACTAACCCAACACTACCATGAAGACCAAGGAGAGCTCCAGACAAGCCAGGGCTAAATTTGTTGGGAAGTACAAGCCAGGGGCTGGCTTATAAATAATATCCACATCTCTGTTGATCCCCCCCCCAGAGCACCATCAAATCCATTATCATCAAATGGAAGAAAATGGTACCACAACAAACCTGCCAAGAGAGGGCTGCCCACCAAAACTCTCAGGCTGACCAAGGAGGGCATTAATCAGAGAGGCAGAACTGAGACCAAAGGTAACCCTGAATGAAGGAACTCCCCTTTGCTGCACATGAGCCCTGAAATGGCTGCAGAGTGCAACACCACACTCCAACTTTTGTAGCAGGTGTGGCTCTTGCATGTGTGTGCATCTGTTTCTGGGTCTTCCTGCCAGATTGTTTGGTGATATTAAAAAAAAAAAAAAACTTCCACTTTTTTTTTAGGGCTAAAACTGAAATGACCAATATTGCAGTTAGCAGTAAAAAGCATGAACAGAAAAAAAGCCACATATATTATCTGAAAATAATAGGAAGGAAGATGAAACTAATAACATAAATATTCTGAACCAAATGGTGTGCTGAAATCCCCCTCACAATCACCCTATTAGAGGCAGTGTGTGTCACCCTCCATTACAGGCAGTGTGTGTCATCCCCTATTACAGGCAATGAGTGTCATTCCCATTACAGGCAATGAGTGTCATTCCTATTACAGGCAATGAGTGGCATTCCTATTACAGGCAATGAGTGGCATTCCTATTACAGGCAATGAGTGGCATTCCTATTACAGGCAATGAGTGGCATTCCTATTACAGGCAATGAGTGGCATTCCTATTACAGGCAATGAGTGGCATTCCTATTACAGGCAATGAGTGGCATTCCTATTACATATATTACAATATATTATAGTGACTTTTGCTATCATTTTTTACATGTTGATTAGCATTTCTCATAAGAATAGAATGTGATATTTGTTTGGATTTTTGTTTTTATAGGAGTTTTGCATTCGGGAGTACGACTATGCCCTGAGTGCCAAGCGCAGCATAGTGGCGGAGGTGCAAGCCACCGTGCCCCGGCGCTTTAATACAAAACTGACCAAAAGATCCATCATCCAGAAGGGGTCAGACTTCAAACACCGGGACAATGAGGGCATCTACCGGCTCTATGATGCCTACGCATCTGGTAAGTCCAACACACATAAATGTCTAAATTAAAGTCATGTGTGCACAGTAATATCTTTGAGTGTAATGTACATTTTTTTTTTTTTCCTCTCAACAGATAAGCGTGCTCCCCTGGGTAAACAGGGGAAGGGGATCCTCACCCGCACACGTGTGTTGGGGTCGGATGAGTCTGCGGGGGAGGGTCCCTCTCGTCGGTCTCATCTTGAGGACCTAGGGGAGGAAGGGGATGACGCCCCAGAGGAGCGTGCTGCTGGGGTGAGGGCAGTATGGAGCCTCAGCTCCTCACAATCGTACTCAGCTGAGTCTCAAACCGCTTGTGGCCACTCTCAAGTGGGGAGTCCCAGTGGGGAGGAGGTGAGGGACTCGCCCACACTCCCTCGAGGATCAGGGAGTGAGAGGGAGGAGGGTGGCCCATCGGGCTTGGGATCTGCTGGGCCCATTGTGAGGAGTAGAGGCTCCACACCTCCACCTCATAGCCCTCCCTGGGATTCCAGCAGCAGCTCATCCCCTGGTGAGTGGATTTATTATTGCGCCTTATTATTTCCATTGGTACCTTGTTGTTACTAAAATATTCCTTTCTACCTATAACTTTTTTACAGGGCATCATAGAGCCGGCACCTCCTCCACCTATGCTGAAGATGAGGCACTGGGGCATAGTCGTGGTAAGAGTTGCTTTAATCATAAAATTAATGTATATGCAAATATCAATTTAAATATATATGCAATGTTTAAGGCCCAAATACCTTATATGGTGGTGAGAGGCCATGTGGCCTATTTCACAGTAGCTGCTCTACCCTAAATCCTAATCTAATTTTCCTAGAACACGTGTTAGCCAAAGTTGGTTTGTTTAAACAAACACATGGCCAAGTATATACCCACAAGTATGTTTATGTTATCATTAAAACTAATACATGTTGAGGCCTATTAACAACATCAAATACATAGATCTTATGACTGTTTCTGTTTTGTTTTTTCTCATAACAGATGTTTCCATTCAGACGGTCCCCGTACTAATTCTCCCCACCCTAGCTCCGGGAACCTCCAGCAGCATGGGCCCAAGCCACAGCTGCGATGGTGAGTACCCTAAATTCTAATTCATACATTGATTACACAAATATGTCTGTGTCCATGACCATGTCCAAATGTTACTGACAGTCTGCTGTTTATTATCAGACATGAAGATGCTATATTTGCAAGCCACAGTCATAATTGCATGTCAGCATGCTAGTTTGGTGGCTCTGCTAATGTTACTTGACAAAACATTATACAGGCAGCCAGTGATTATGTTGTTGATTTCTAATACTCTACTATTGTAACTTCACAATCTATAAATTGGATAGGTGAAAGATTTAAAAAAAAAAAGGGACAGGAGTAATTGAGCAAGACAGGAAGTACAGTCTTCCGCTGCTTAAGTAGGCCTTATTTGGTTAGTTAAGGTAGTTTCTATTGTGAGACTAGGGTGGATAATATAGAATGGTGGGCCAGATTTGATTATTTTGGCATCTATTATTTAGACAAACTTGCCTCTTGTTGAGGGGTTAAAATAGTTTGGAATCATATTACTTACTAAAAATATTTTCCCCTTTCATAGGTATATACTGTATTTTTTGAACTGCGGCATTATTTATATATTATTTCCCTACAGCTTCCACAATGGAGCACGCAGACTGTGGCAGTATGTCCGAAGGACATGACTGATGCTGCTGGGGAAGAAGAAAAAGCCATAGGGTGGGGGGAATTAGGGTTGCCGCTGTGCGGCATAGTTTTATGGCCATGTTGGCCATTTTTATAAGTTTAAAATAGATTTTTAAATGGTTTCACAAAAATGGTTTCTCTGATTTTTATTCAATTAAATTAACATTCAATAAACACACACACACCAAAAAACAAAAACCCAAAAAAATGTATAGTTCTATTGTCAATGTGATCATTGACAATATAACATTAAATCAAATTTAAGCATAAAAGCAGCATTAAAACAGACACTATTAGATTTGGGTGAGCGAATGTACAGTGGCTTTATAGCGACTGAAAAACATCAGATTAATCAATGGCGGCCAGGTTAATATAGCAACTGAGGCGCTCTGTAATAGCTACTGACGGCCGATCACAGCAACCACTAGTGGTCCCCCTTAGCGCCGCATTACAGACGCTCATTGGCTATTACCTGGCGCTAGTAATGAATCAGCTTGCCCCTTTCTCCCTGCCTGCTAGAACTTGGGCTTTAACATTAAATGTGTCTTTTTTCCAGGTGTTTACTTACCATGTCTTTGGGCAAATATATATATATATATATATATATATATATATATATATATATTACATTTTGCAGCTTTTTTAAAAATAAAAAATATGTTTTTAAGAAAACCATATTGCGTGTAAAAGCCCCATTTCTCCCTATTACAATGGTACCACATATGTATTGGTAGACACCTGTTCCTGCCCAGGAGACCCCCCAAACTGAAAGAGCATCTACAAGATCACCAAGGGGTTTATTCATCAAGGGATAGCGGCAGGTAGTACCTCTTAGCGACATGTAGAGAACGGTGAACGCCTGGCGCTGTACGCAATCCCACATTTATCAAAGTTAAAGCTATTTCGGTGAGCGACTCTAACAGCGCCATGTAGCGTCCGATTCATCATCACAGACGGCTCAGCGTATACCGCTGGCGCTCTGGCTTCCTCGTATTACCTTTTGCTACCTGTCGCTCTCCCATACATTTCAAAGGACATTACTTTTCTTCTCTTTAAAAAGGATTTTCTTATATTTTTTTAACCAATCATTGTGTGACCTCTCCTGGCCTATTAAAAGTAATTTTTGAAAACTTTTTTGATTTTTTGTATTTTTATGCAGAATTGTCATTACAGGTCTGGCATTAAAGTGTTAATATCACAATGTTACAACAATGTCATTCCATGTGTTTTCGCTTTGTTACTAGTGGATATGTTTTTAAAAACAGACTTTAATCACGCAGCCTCTGGTGCTCTGGGCTACGGCGACCCAATTTTGAGCACCGGCACTGTGTGAGGCTGTTTTCTTGATGAATATGGTTTGAGTCGATCAAACTGACCAGTCGCTGCTGTTCACTCCCATATAGTGCTGTACTGGTGTTATAGAGACTCACACATCAAATTCATCAATGCCGGCCAGCGACTGAGGCGCTCGGTAACAGCGACCCATATATACAAGAAAGAAGGGGGGAAATGCCCAACAATTTCCCCAAAAGATATTTCCAAAGACTTATTGCACACACCTCGAGTATATAAAAAAATATATATTTATTCAATCAATATTACATGAAGTATCACAGCTAAGACATTATTTTAAAAGACATAAAAGACAAACTAATTTCTAATCTGCCACAAGAGGGGGCTGTTGTTCCGGGCTGAGCTAAGCATTACTATATACCTATGTATTAAACAAATTAACGGCTCCTATTATCAATATAACGTGCTATAGAATAAACGAACTATATAAAGTGCAATGTGCAACAATCTAATGTGCATCAATCAACAGTAGAAAAGACATAGTGTAAACCATGTTCCAATAATTTTAAGCATATATACATGCAGAGGAAAACCAAACATCAAGGAGAAAAAAGTGCTACTTATCTCAATGTAATGCAGTTCAGCAGGTACGCCCCCCCCCCCAAAAAAGCCCACGCGTTCCGAGACAAGCCTGTCTCTTTTTCAAGGTAGAGTTGATGTTTGGTTTTCCTCTGCATGTATATATGCTTAAAATTATTGTCTTTTCTACTGTTGATTGATGCACATTAGATTGTTGCACATTGCACTTTATATAGTTTGTTTATTCTATAGCACGTTATATTGATAATAGGAGCCGTTAATTTGCTTAATACATAGGTATATAGTAATGTTTAGCTCAGCCCCGGAACAACAGCCCCCTCTTGTGGCATATTAGAAATTAGTTTGTCTTTTATGTCTTTTAAAATAATGTCTTAGCTGTGATACTTCATGTAATATTGATTGAATAAATATATATTTTTTTATATACTCGGGGTGTGTGCAACAAGTCTCTGGAAATATCTTTTGGGGAAATTGTTGTGCATTTCCCCCCTTCTTTCTTGTATATATGCAATTATAGGTTTTATCCAGAGCACTGCACCACGTATAATCTTTGAATTAGGTGGTGCCACCTCATACCCTTGTGGTTTCTTAAACAGCGACCCATAGCCGATCACAGCAACTACTAGCGGTCCCTATGAGCGCCTCGCTACAGACGCTCATCTGCCGGTACCTGCCGCTAGTAATGAATCAGCCTGCTTGTGAAATACAACTTTACACTTTATTTTTTTTAATCTTTAAGGGTTAAACCCCCCTATCCAAGCAGAATCAGCTCAGGCACTAGCTATGGGGGTTGGTAGACCAGGGAATGGAGGCTGAATGGACGCCCCCCTGGCTCTGAAACCCCAGCCCGCATAGACCATATGGGCTGCAGTGGAAGCAGGCCAAAAATGGGGGTGCAGCATGGAGGGCATAGATGGGGTGCAGTGGGGAGCAGATATGGGGGGTGCAGTGGAAGCAGACCATAAATGGGGGTGCAGCATGGAGGGCAATGATGGGGTGCAGTGGGAAGCAAACATGGGGGTACAGTGGAAGCAGGCCATAAATGGGGCTGCAGCATGGAGGGCACAGATGGGGTGCAGTGGGGAGCAAACATGGGGGTACAGTGGAAGCAGGCCATAAATGGGGGTGCAGCATGGAGGGCATAGATGGGGTGCAGTGGGGAGCAAACATGGGGGTACAGTGGAAGCAGGCCATAAATGGGGGTGCAGCATGGAGGGCATAGATGGGGTGCAGTGGGGAGCAAATATGGGGGGTACAGTGGAAGCAGGCCATAAATGGGGTGCAGCCAGGAGCAGAGATGGGGATGCAGTGGAAGCAGGGCATAGATAGGGTGCAGAGGGTACCCGAGATGGGCTGCTAGCTGAGAGCAGTGGCCGGACACTGGCTCTAGGCCAACCTGAATTGAAATGCCCCGCTGTGTGAAACCCCTCAGGGTGTCTGTACACACTCAGCTTTCCCCGGTCCAACGGTGCATGCCCGGTATCTTGTCCAATGGGAAACGCCCACTGAACTGATGTGATTCGGCAGGTGGCTCTTATTGTTGTCAATGGGGAGCGCGTGCTGCTACATCCCATGCAACCTGGGCATTGGGCGCTATAATTCTAGCCATTCACATTCCCCCCATTATAGCCGTTTGCCAAAAGATGTAGACATAGCAAACGGGTCTCACTGGCTGAGCACCCGCGCATTCACCGTTGGTGAGGTTAGTTTATCTGGGCAAACTAGGGGGTTTCACACCATGGGACCCGTTTGACAAATGACGTACTCAAGGACAAGAGCCTGTGCATGCATTGTTGGACCCAGGAAAGGTGAGTGATTACTGGAGCGAGGAATCATAATTAGGGATGCCCCCCAGGGAAGCACAGTAGTCGGCCCTGGAATCAAAACTGGGTGGGGTTTGTTCCACTTTAAAGGGTTTAGGCATGACAATAGTGGATTATATTGAATATTCCATGTATTGAACAAACTTCTCAGATGATTAATTATTCCCCAGATAGTTTCATTATATAATTGGTTGTCTGAACTTAAATCAAAAGCACGCCACAACCTTTATACTCTTGTGACACAAAATTTATATTGAGGCCCCAAGATTTTGTTGTGTTAACATGTAACCCTGAAATATTTGCAAATGTCTCTGAGATCTTCAACAGGTTTGGTATGGATAAGTGAGCTTTAGTCAGTGTTAGGATAATATCAACTGCAAAATGACATAATTTATAATGATAGTGTCACACCCAGGCAAATTGAGCTCCAGTGCTGGCTATGGCGGAGCTGGGCCCCAATGCAGGCTATGGCGGAGCTGGGCCCCAATGCAGGCTATGGCGGAGCTGGGCCCCAATGCAGGCTATGGCGGAGCTGGGCCCCAATGCAGGCTATGGTGGAGCTGGGCCCCAGTACAGGCTATGGTGGAGCTGGGTCTCAGTGCAGGCTATGGTGGAGCTGGGCCTCAGTGCTGGCTATGGCGGAACTGGGCCCCAATGCAGGCTATGGCGGAGCTGGGCCTCAGTGCTGGCATTGGTGGAGCTGGGCCTCAGTGCAGGATATGGTGGAGCTGGGTCCCGGTGCAAGCTATGGTGGAGCTGGGCCTCAGTGCAGGCTATGGTGGAGCTGGGCCCCAATGCAGGCTATGGTGGAGCTGGGCCTCAGTGCAGGCTATGGTGGAGCTGGGCCCCAATGCAGGCTAAGGCGGAGCTGGGCCCCAATGCAGGCTAAGGCGGAGCTGGGCCCCAGTGCTAACTATGGCGGAGCTGGGCCCCAATGCAGGCTATGGCAGAGCTGGGCCCCAGTACAGGCTATGGTGGAGCTGGGCCCCAATGCAGGCTATGGCAGAGCTGGGCCCCAGTACAGGCTATGGTGGAGCTGGGCCTCAGTGCAGGATATGGCGGAGCTGGGCCCCAATACAGACTATGGCGGAGCTGGGCCCCAATACAGGCTATGGTGGAGCTGGGCCTCAGTGCAGGATATGGCGGAGCTGGGTCCCGGTGCAGGCTATGGTGGAGCTGGGCCTCAGTGCAGGCTATGGTGGAGCTGGGCATCAGTGCAGGCTATGGTGGAGCTGGGCCTCAGTGTAGGCTATGGTGGAGCTGGGCCTCAGTGCAGGCTATGGTGGAGCTGGGCCTCAGTGCAGGCTATGGTGGAGCTGGGCCTCAGTGCAGGCTATGGTGGAGCTGGGCCTCAGTGCAGGCTATGGTGGAGCTGGGCCTCAGTGCAGGCTATGGTGGAGCTGGGCATCAGTGCAGGATATGGTGGAGCTGGGCCTCAGTGCAGGCTATGGTGGAGCTGGGCCTCAGTGCAGGATATGGCGGAGCTGGGTCCCGGTGCAGGCTATGGTGGAGCTGGGCCTCAGTGCAGGCTATGGTGGAGCTGGGCCTCAGTGCAGGCTATGGTGGAGCTGGGCCTCAGTGCAGGCTATGGTGGAGCTGGGCCTCAGTGCAGGCTATGGTGGAGCTGGGCCTCAGTGCAGGCTATGGTGGAGCTGGGCCTCAGTGCAGGCTATGGTGGAGCTGGGCATCAGTGCCGGCTATGGTGGAGCTGGGCCTCAGTGTAGGCTATGGTGGAGCTGGGTCCCAATGCAGGCTATGGTGGAGCTGGGCCTCAGTGCAGGCTATGGTGGAGCTGGGCCTCAGTGCAGGCTATGGTGGAGCTGGGCCTCAGTGCAGGCTACGGTGGAGCTGGGCCTCAGTGCAGGCTATGCTGGAGCTGGGCCTCAGTGCAGGCTATGGTGGAGCTGGGCCTCAGTGCAGGCTATGGTGGAGCTGGGCCTCAGTGCAGGCTACGGTGGAGCTGGGCCTCAGTGTAGGCTATGGTGGAGCTGGGCCTCAGTGCAGGCTATGGTGGAGCTGGGCCCCAATGCAGGCTATGGTGGAGCTGGGCCTCAGTGCAGGCTATGGTGGAGCTGGGCCTCAGTGCAGGCTATGGCGGAGCTGGGCCTCAGTGCAGGCTTTGGTGGAGCTGGGCCTCAGTGCAGGCTATGGTAGAGCTGGGCCTCAATGCAGGCTATGGTGGAGCTGGGCCCCAGTGAAGGCTTTGGCGGAGCTGGGCCTCAGTGCAGGCTATGGCGGAGCTGGGCCTCAGTGTAGGCTATGGTGGAGCTGGGCCTCAGTGCAGGCTATGGTGGAGCTGGGCCTCAGTGCAGGCTATGGTGGAGCTGGGCATCAGTGCCGGCTATGGTGGAGCTGGGCCTCAGTGCAGGCTATGGTGGAGCTGGGCCTCAGTGTAGGCTATGGTGGAGCTGGGTCCCAATGCAGGCTATGGTGGAGCTGGGCCTCAGTGCAGGCTATGGTGGAGCTGGGCCTCAGTGCAGGCTATGGTGGAGCTGGGCCTCAGTGCAGGCTACGGTGGAGCTGGGCCTCAGTGCAGGCTATGCTGGAGCTGGGCCTCAGTGCAGGCTATGGTGGAGCTGGGCCTCAGTGCAGGCTATGGTGGAGCTGGGCCTCAGTGCAGGCTATGGTGGAGCTGGGCCTCAGTGCAGGCTACGGTGGAGCTGGGCCTCAGTGCAGGCTATGGTGGAGCTGGGCCCCAATGCAGGCTATGGTGGAGCTGGGCCTCAGTGCAGGCTATGGTGGAGCTGGGCCTCAGTGCAGGCTATGGCGGAGCTGGGCCTCAGTGCAGGCTATGGTGGAGGTGGGCCTCAGTGCAGGCTATGGTGGAGCTGGGCCTCAGTGCAGGCTATGGTGGAGCTGGGCATCAGTGCCGGCTATGGTGGAGCTGGGCCTCAGTGCAGGCTATGGTGGAGCTGGGCCTCAGTATAGGCTATGGTGGAGCTGGGTCCCAATGCAGGCTATGGTGGAGCTGGGCCTCAGTGCAGGCTATGGTGGAGCTGGGCCTCAGTGCAGGCTATGGTGGAGCTGGGCCTCAGTGCAGGCTACGGTGGAGCTGGGCCTCAGTGCAGGCTATGCTGGAGCTGGGCCTCAGTGCAGGCTATGGTGGAGCTGGGCCTCAGTGCAGGCTATGGTGGAGCTGGGCCTCAGTGCAGGCTACGGTGGAGCTGGGCCTCAGTGTAGGCTATGGTGGAGCTGGGCCTCAGTGCAGGCTATGGTGGAGCTGGGCCCCAATGCAGGCTATGGTGGAGCTGGGCCTCAGTGCAGGCTATGGTGGAGCTGGGCCTCAGTGCAGGCTATGGCGGAGCTGGGCCTCAGTGCAGGCTATGGTGGAGCTGGGCCTCAGTGCAGGCTATGGTAGAGCTGGGCCTCAATGCAGGCTATGGTGGAGCTGGGCCCCAGTGAAGGCTTTGGCGGAGCTGGGCCTCAGTGCAGGCTATGGCGGAGCTGGGCCTCAGTGTAGGCTATGGTGGAGCTGGGCCTCAGTGCAGGCTATGGTGGAGCTGGGCCTCAGTGCAGGCTATGGTGGAGCTGGGCATCAGTGCCGGCTATGGTGGAGCTGGGCCTCAGTGCAGGCTATGGTGGAGCTGGGCCTCAGTGTAGGCTATGGTGGAGCTGGGTCCCAATGCAGGCTATGGTGGAGCTGGGCCTCAGTGCAGGCTATGGTGGAGCTGGGCCTCAGTGCAGGCTATGGTGGAGCTGGGCCTCAGTGCAGGCTATGGTGGAGCTGGGCCTCAGTGCAGGCTACGGTGGAGCTGGGCCTCAGTGCAGGCTATGCTGGAGCTGGGCCTCAGTGCAGGCTATGGTGGAGCTGGGCCTCAGTGCAGGCTATGGTGGAGCTGGGCCTCAGTGCAGGCTACGGTGGAGCTGGGCCTCAGTGTAGGCTACGGTGGAGCTGGGCCTCAGTGCAGGCTATGGTGGAGCTGGGCCCCAATGCAGGCTATGGTGGAGCTGGGCCTCAGTGCAGGCTATGGTGGAGCTGGGCCTCAGTGCAGGCTATGGCGGAGCTGGGCCTCAGTGCAGGCTATGGTGGAGGTGGGCCTCAGTGCAGGCTATGGTGGAGCTGGGCCTCAATGCAGGCTATGGTGGAGCTGGGCCTCAGTGCAGGCTATGGTGGAGCTGGGCCCCAGTGCAGGCTTTGGCGGAGCTGGGCCTCAGTGCAGGCTATGGTGGAGCTGGGCCTCAGTGTAGGCTATGGTGGAGCTGGGCCTCAGTGCAGGCTATGGTGGAGCTGGGCCTCAGTGCAGGCTATAGTGGAGCTGGGCCTCAGTGCAGGCTATGGTGGAGCTGGGCCCCAATGCAGGCTATGGTGGAGCTGGGCCCCAGTATAGGCTATGGCGGAGCTGGGCCTCAGTACAGGCTATGGCGGAGCTGGGCCCCAATGCAGGCTATGGTGGAGCTGGGCCTCCGTGCAGGCTATGGCGGAGCTGGGCCTCCGTGCAGGCTATGGCGGAGCTGGGCCTCCGTGCAGGCTATGGCGGAGCTGGGCCCCAATGCAGGCTATGGCGGAGCTGGGCCTCAGTGCAGGCTATGGTGGAGGTGGGCCTCAGTGCAGGCTATGGCGGAGCTGGGCCTCAGTGCAGGCTATGGTGGAGCTGGGCCTCAGTGCAGGCTATGGTGGAGCTGGGCCTCAGTGCAGGCTATGGTGGAGCTGGGCCTCAGTGCAGGCTATGGTGGAGCTGGGCCTCAGTGCAGGCTATGGTGGAGCTGGGCCTCAGTGCAGGCTACGGTGGAGCTGGGCCTCAGTGTAGGCTATGGTGGAGCTGGGCCTCAGTGCAGGCTATGGTGGAGCTGGGCCTCAGTGCAGGCTATGGTGGAGCTGGGCCTCAGTGCAGGCTATGGTGGAGCTGGGCCTCAGTGCAGGCTATGGCGGAGCTGGGTCCCGGTGCAGGCTATTGCAGAGCCCGGCCCCAGTGCTGGCTATAGAACCGACAAAAAATGGTCCGTGGGCCCAATACACACAACAGCTAAGACACTGGAAGGGCAGCGGGCCCTTGGAGCGATGATGGATGCCAGATTGCCGGTTCAAGCTAGTCCTGACAGATAGTCCCCAACAATTAACCCTGTTATACCGTGGGCTTGTCGCACAGCTGCTGCCAAGGGTACAAAAAGTAGCTGTGAACAATCCTGTCTAGTGGCCCTTTTGAATAATGAAGCTTGCAGAATAATATCCAGCACTGTAGCTGTGGGAGCCAAGGATAGGGCCTTAACCCAACTTTAAAAATTAGACCCCATTCCCCAGAAATGTTGTGCTTACCACAGAAATTTCCAAGATACCGTGTCAAAGCCTTTACATATATCAAGTGAGAGGAGGACTGTTCCGAAATCTTTGGGGTTAGAAGGAGTGTTTAACCTCACAAGCCTCCTGATGTTATCTCCCACCTGTCTCATTGGAATGACACCTAGGTCTTTAGAAATTAAATTACCAATATAATTATTTAATCTATTAGCTAGAACTTTCACCAACAACTTAATGTACAAATTCAGCAATGAGATTAGGCAAACATTTAACCAAATGGTATTGTGCGTCCCCGGCTTAGGAATGGTGGTTTTTATTGCTGCCACTGTACTCAGGCACCGTCAGGGGTCTTTCCTCAAACTATAAAATAGATCTAGAAGAAAGTGTATAAATATATATATTTATTGTAAAAGGATGCCCTGAAGCCACCCGTCCAGCAATGTTCCCTCTAAGCCGGAGCAGCTGCTGTGCCGAGCAGCGAGGGAGCTGGGCAATGCCCGAGCGCACTGGCGGCCTCATCCTCCGCTACCCTCTAACAAGGAGAGTACCCACGCTGGCCATTCACAAATGCCTGGCACGGGTACGCGCCCTGCTAAAGGGATATCTGGGATGCGGCCACTGCTCGCACATGTGCCGTTGGACTGAGAAAGAAGGTGAGTTTTTGCCCGGCCTCAGAGGTGTCACACAGCGGGGCATCCAATTCTGGATGCCCGGGGGGGGGAGGGAATCAAGCGGCCTGGGAATTTTATAGATTTCAGGCCCGATCTCCGTGGGTTTTGGTCCACCTAACTGAAATCCCAGTTGCACACATCAGCATTGGGTGGCATCGCTTGCATTCTTCAGTTGTGTGTTGGTTCACTTTAAAGAGGAACATGCCCTAAAAGCCAGCCGGCTGACTTACAACCCGAGAGGGCATCCCGACTTGGTGTCAGGGCAGGAGATGCTGGGGATGCAGCTGCATTGTTTACACCGTCCTTAGAGCCAGAATAAAGGAGAGTTTAGTGAAAACGGGGGGGGGGGGGGGCATCCCAAATCAGGCAGCACCCGAGGATAGGGGAACCAGCCTTCCTGAATATACAGTCATTAGGCCCTCCCCACAAACATACACATCAGTAACCCCCCACCCCATAAACCCCCAAACATACACACCAGTAACCCCCCACCCCATAAACCCCCAGACATTCACATCAGTAACCCCCACCCCATAAACCCCCAAAGATACACACCAGTAACCCCCCACCCCATACACCCCCAAACATACACATCAGTAACCCCCCACCCCATAAACCCCCAAACATACACACCAGTAACCCCCCACCCCATACACCCCCAAACATACACATCAGTAACCCCCCACCCCATAAACCCCCAAACATACACACCAGTAACCCCCCACTCCATAAACCCCCAAACATACACATAAGTAACCCCAACCCCATACACCCCCAAACATACACATCAGTAACCCCCACCCCATACACCCCCAAACATACACATCAGTAACCCCCACCCCATACACCCCCAAACATACACATCAGTAACCCCCCACCCCATAAACCCCCAAACATACACATCAGTAACCCCCACCCCATAAACCCCCAAACATACACACCAGTAACCCCCCACCCCATAAACCCCCAAACATACACATCAGTAACCCCCCACCCCATAAACCCCCAAACATACACACCAGTAACCCCCCACTCCATAAACCCCCAAACATACACATCAGTAACCCCAACCCCATACACCCCCAAACATACACATCAGTAACCCCCACCCCATACACCCCCAAACATACACATCAGTAACCCCCACCCCATACACCCCCAAACATACACATCAGTAACCCCCACCCCATACACCCCCAAACATACACATCAGTAATCCACCACCCCATAAACCCCCAAACATACACATCAGTAACCCCCACCCCATAAACCCCCAAACATACACACCAGTAACCCCCCACTCCATAAACCCCCAAACATACACATCAGTAACCCCCACCCCATAAACCCCCAAACATACACATCAGTAACCCCCCCACCCCATACACCCCCAAACATACACATCAGTAACCCCCACCCCATAAACCCCCAAACATACACACCAGTAACCCCCCACTCCATAAACCCCCAAACATACACATCAGTAACCCCCACCCCATAAACCCCCAAACATACACATCAGTAACCTCCCACCCCATACACCCCCAAACATACACATCAGTAACCCCCACCCCATAAACCCCCAAACATACACATCAGTAACCCCCCACCCCATACACCCCCAAACATACACATCAGTAACCCCCCACTCCATAAACCCCCAAACATACACATCAGTAACCCCCCACTCCATAAACCCCCAAACATACAAATCAGTAACCCCCCACCCCATAAACCCCCAAACATACAAATCAGTAACCCCCCACCCCATACACCCCCAAACATACACATCAGTAACCCCCACCCCATAAACCCCCAGACATACACACCAGTAACCCCCCACCCCATACACCCCCAAACATACACACCAGTAACCCCCCACCCCATACACCCCCAAACATACACACCAGTATGCCCCAGACACCCATTAAAGCGGGATTTTCACTATCATTGTCCCTGGGGCATCTCAATTCTGGAAGGAAACCCTCCAGCAGGCCTCTGGGGGGGCTTACACAATGAGGCATCCCAAATCGCCCCAGATACCCCAGGAGCACTAATTCAACCAGCACACATGTAGGCCCACTTTAACTCCTATACACTCCAGTTACCCCATAACCCGTTACTCACAGCCATGGAACAGCTTACCTTTTCCTTTGGGGACTTCTCACCTATGACGGAGCCAGATGGCCGAACTGAGGGAATGGGGGAGCATGGCTCCCTCTTATCACAGGAGCAGTGCAGGCAACTGGGTCCGACCAGGAGACATGATGGTGGACAGGCCATCCCATTGGCCTCTGCGGTACCTGGCTCCTTCTTATGACAGGAGCTGCACCGACACCTGCTTGGGGTCGGTTGTCCGGAGGGTAGGTGTCTGGGTGGGTAGTGATCGGCAGGGCGGAGGAAGAGGGAGATTGGCAGCAGGGAGGGATTGGATTCCAAGTAGATGTTTGGGGATCAGAGTATGGGCCCATGCAGTCAGCTCTCCCGTCGGGCAGGAGGGATACCTAGTCCTGCCCCCTTTTTCAATGCAGAAAATCAGCATCTAGGACACCTATGCGCAGCACATACAGCCTCAGCTTATAGTGGCTGCGTCTGTGCTGTTAATGTTTTGGGTTCGCTTTATTGTTACTAATGTTTTCTCCAATGTTCTTACAGGTGATTCAGGTTGTCCCCTGCTTCCGTGGCTCCCTTATGCCTTACACCCTTTCTAAGGTCCCAGACAGCTGGCCAGGATGCATATAATCGGGCCTACTTCCGCACATGGGCAGTTGAGTGTGCATTTGGGCTGCTAAAGTCACTATTTAGATGTCTGGACATAAAGGGGGGGCACTCCAATATGAGCCCGAGAAGGTTGTGAAAATCATTTTGGCATGCATCACCCTGCACAATTTTGCCTTGCTGGAGCGTGTGGCAGCATATGTGGAGGAGGAAACCCCTGCTGCAGCTCCCGAGATACCCAGACACCTGTATTCTGGGACCCAGAGCCACGCTTCCCAAACAATTAGCCAGCATTTGGTGGACTCCTCTTTTTCTTAATTGTTGTTTGTTTGTTATTAGCTTCAGTACTTTGCACCACATTCGGCTTTTTTGCCGAAAACAAACATTATGTAAATGGTTTGTGCTGTTTTTTGACATTACATATGTCCCACTACAACAAAGGTGTTTGGCTCCTGCACAACACAGGACACATTTTTCAGACCAAAACAAAAGGTGCCTCTTGGCCAAGGCTTTCAGTCTGGCCTTGCTGCCGAGCCTTCTTAAGGTTTGCTGGTTGGCCTCCACCATTTCCCCCCAGCAGCACATCCAACTTTTGGTTGTGGCTCTGCTGCTGCTCCACCACTATAGCCAGGTCCTCATGGATCAAACGGGCGGCCCGTTGCACCACTTAATAGCAGCTGCAGTGGTGATATTGGCCCACCAGTTTGCCTCTATGAGTTGCCACAGCCTTACCAAAGACAGGTGCTGCCTGGCTGCAGGGCGGGGCTGCTTTCCCCCCGGGCACTCAGTGGAGGAGGTGGAGCTGCTGCTGGAAGACTGCTGTTGTTGTTGCTGGGAGGTGTGGTGTGGCCCAGTGGCATGTGTGCCAGCAGCTGGTGGAGGTGGCAGCAGAAGAGAAGCTGTTTCATCCAGGTAGGCATGTCAGATGGGGCAGCTGTGGGCACAGGTGTTGGCTATGAACCGTAGTTGCTGCTGGCTGAGGGTTTGGTGCAAAGTCAAGGGGAATTCACTGTTAGTTGCCAATTTACAGTATCTGCCCTCCTTCAAATCATCTACAAGGGTTACACACTGTGCCCCACATCTACGTGTGGATCCATTACATTGTAAGAGTGGCAAATAACATTTGTGTGTTATTTTGCCTGACATGTGTGTCCCAGAAAAGCCCTCCCAGTTGGGGGGCATGTGGGCACTCATGTTTGTGGGTTTGGGGTTGTTCGCCTCCTCTGTAAAGCTGCACTTAGCACCCAAGTCTTACCACTGCTGGGCACATGCCTGCTGCC
The DNA here is from genome assembly GCA_027917425.1 of Gastrophryne carolinensis. NCBI lineage: Eukaryota > Metazoa > Chordata > Amphibia > Anura > Microhylidae > Gastrophryne > Gastrophryne carolinensis. The sequence continues at coordinate 323,513,741 of CM051234.1, forward strand.
TGAGTATTTAGTGAGGGGATGGGTCATTTGTCTGCCTTACTGTTTTATACCTTTTATGTCAGTAGTCTTTTTTATATAATAATAAAATGGTAATTAATAATTGTATATATGTTTGAACAGTGTGACTATTTTAAGGGGGTTCTCCTGGGTTGGTCTGGCTTCCCTAAATAAAACCCATTTTCAATGCCTATAACAAATGGAGAGTAAAGTGTCAGATAACAGGGGGCTCCATTCATAGCAGGAATTTGGCTTGGCCCCAGACTAGAGTTACTGACCTGATGGACGCAGGGTAGCTAAAAATCCAGGAACAAGACCTAGACATTTGCTTATGTCTCTTTACACTATGCTGTTGGTGCAGCACGACTGGACTAATAACCCCCTATAGAAAAGCAGAAGTAAAGCCGACATGAGAAATCAAAAGCACAAGAGGGAAGAAAAGAAGCCCTTACTAGCAAAGCAATCTGATTTTACCCACAAACCTGCCCTGACCTGGGGTGGAGCTCTGCATCCTATCCATCCACCGGGAAGCAACCGGACCTAGGTTCAGTTTTGGTCCACTTTAAAGCAGAACAAAATCCACCCAGACACTGGCCTTCCACTGGGTCATACATATAGGCTGGGGCCAGGGCCGTATTTAGGATTTGTGCTGCCCTAGGCACTGTTTGGTCATGCGCCCCCCCACCACCATACACACCCATGCAAACACACCCCATCTGTGCACACACACATCCACCCCATCAGTGCACACACAACCGATCCGTACAGACACACCCACCCGATGCAGACACACACCTGATCTGTGCACACACACCCATGCGATCCGTGCCCACATACCCGATTCGTGCACACACACCCACCCGATCCACCCACCCCATCCATGCACACACACACCGACCTGATCCGTGCACACACACCCACTCGATCTGTACACACACACCCAACCGATCCATGCAGACACACACCTGATCCGTGCACACACACCCACTCGATCTGTACACACACACCCAACCGATCCATGCAGACACACACCTGATCCGTGCACACACACCCACTCGATCTGTGCACACACACCCAGCCGATCCATGCAGACACACACCTTATCCGTGCACACATCCACACTCTCTCCACAATATATTGCCCCCCCTTACTTCCCTCCCTGACTCCCCACCCGCTCCTCCATTACCTTTTACATGGCTGGAGAGAGCGAGCAGCTCCGATGACACACAGTTACATGTCTCCTGTGCTGGGAGGACCATGTGGCATTAGGTGGCTGGAGCCAGCCGTCGGGAGCAGAACAGCGAGCGAACGGGCGTCAGACAGGTGGGCGGGGGAGGGGGGTACTGCATTTGCACGCATGGACCAGGAGGAGACAGGCGCAAGTGAGTGAGTGACAGCGTGGCCGAGGCAGTGTGAACTTGGGCGGGGTGGGTTCATATAGCTGCGCCGTCGCGCCAACTTCAGTACTTAGCGACACGCCGATCCTGTAATAGGATAGACAGGCGGCTGCGGCTGACAGTGGGACAGAGGCAGGGCGGGGCCAGGCAGTGTGGGATGGGCGGGTATTCACACACAGTCATGCACGCTGACAAAATAAAGCAGGCCAGCGCACACCTGCTTAATTGGTGCATGAAAAATATATATTTTTTTATTAAATTATTGCTGGCCAGCACCCCGCCCCTCGCTGTAGCTCCGCCCTAGGCACGTGCCTTGGTTTGCCTAATGGCAAATACGGGCCTGGCTGGGGCGAGAGCGTGCACGCCAACGAGGATGCAGGGAATGCTGCAGAGCACGCTCCTAATTCTAGTCAATGAGTCGATTAAAAAAATGACAAACTGAGCTGAAATTCTTTCCTAACCCCCGACATTGGTCTTCCTCCCTTCTGTCAGTCTTTATTTAGTTCTACAAAATAAACAATTGCAAGGTTATTCTGAGCAAAAACACAAGTTACATAAGCATGATTCAGCCTAAAATGGCTTACGTGCATAAAAAATGACACTTTAAAATGTGTTTATAGGCAGGTCACCTCCCAGTGTGAGATGCTGTCTGCAGAGGGGTTAGGTAAAGACTTCACTTGCAACTTTGTGCCAGGGAGGTTCCTGCCCCATAGCACCCAACAAGTCTCCCCCTACCCTGGTAATTTAAATGATATAGGAGGTCATTGGGACCACTTACCGATTCAAAAGTAAAGTGTAAGTAATGAAAAAACATTACAAATTTTCCAAATATTTCATTAATCTTAGGGCCACTCCAGCCCCTTTGTAAAAAAATAGCATACTGCTCCATTCCCCCCTATTAGTGATACAGCATGTGTAATAAAAGAAAAGAGAAGACACTCACCTTCACCCGGGAATCCATAGGCAAAGTCAGTGGTGCAGCCCCGGTCATCTACCGTCATGTTCTTGAAGTCCTGGCTGGCCACTGGGAGCCGGCACTCGCCACATCGCATGCGTTCCTGCCTGCCCATTCACTTGCAAGCCATAGCAAACCAGGGTGACTCTCCTAGCCCATAATCCCTTCTCTTTTCATCTCTCAGGTGAGAGATGAGGACACCAACCTGGGAGACCAGTTTACAGGGTGATGGATGTGGCAGGGGTGTGGTTTAAGGACGTGGTTTATTCACAGGCTTTTGTGGATAAAAACAAAATCGCCAATGGAAAGTATGTTATACATAGTGCAGGATGGAGAGATAACGTTATTAATGAGGAACTTCTCCCTGGTGTTGGAGATACTATGCAACAGCTTACAGCTTGTCTCTGTATGTGATCTGCATCTATATTGCTAGAGTAATGCAGCTTACATTTATGACAGTAGATGGCACTGTTATATATATCTATGTGTAGTCTCAGTTGTACATTTTCTACTGCATGTTGTGTTTCCTGTACATTGAGGTGATCTCTATTTTCTTTTCTATGTCTATGTTATCCACCACTCTATACTTCTTTTTATGTCTGTGTTATCCACCATGTAAGGCGACATTCTCTTAAACACTCATGTTCCAGTAAAACCAGTTCCTGTTAAACCTTAGATGTCTGTATGTATTTGAGTTGTTGCACCCAGCACTCACACTCTTCAACAGGTTATGGGCCCAGTGACTGAATGAAGCTTCGACACAGACATCTCCTATATACAAGTAAGACTGTACTTATATACAAAGGAGGGGAAATGACTAGCAGCTCAGAGCTTAAACTCTCAGTGGTCAAGCTGAACAATGACAATTATCAGCTATGGAAGTCTAAAGTGAAATGCTATTATCCAGAGATGACTTGTGGGAGGTTATCACTACAGAGTGGCCACAGTACAATAATCAGAACTGGTACAGGAAAAGCAGGCAGGCGAGTGCCGCCATAAGCTTACTAGTAGAAAACAACCAGGTTATCCACATAACCAGTGGGAGTACTGTGAAAGGCATGTGGGATGTGTTGAAAAGACTGCATGAGAGATCCAGTTTAAACAAGTTGTTTCTGCTGATGAAACTTTACAAAGTGAGCAGGACATACAAGACAACATAAATTCCATGCTGAAAGTGATTGCACAACTCAGATCTGTTGATTAGAATATAACGGACAATCACGCCGCAGCTTTGTTGTTATGTAGCTTACCCCATACAGACACTGCACTGCTCAGTGGGCTGGGACTGAGACAGATCTGACACCAGCGTTTCTAAAGACCAGGCTCATAGATGGCTATCAGTGTAGGAAGGAGTTTGCGCATGACTCCATGGAAACTGACAGCAGAACTGCTCTTAAAGCTACAGACACAAAGATACACAGGGTGTGCTTTAGAAACCACAAACAGGGACACATAAAGAAATACTGTACTATATAGAAAGCAGAATAAATGAGACAGTGTCCCTCTTACACTAAACAGAAGGTCAAAGCCACAATTTCTGATCCATGTGAAGGGAACTGGAATGCCATATTTAAAGTTACAGGCAAGCATACATTTCAAGACTGGTGCATAGACCTGGGAGTAACCAGTCACATGACAATTGCTAAAAGCTTTTTCACAGAACTTGATCGGAATAACAAAGAGACTATTTACCTTGCAGATGGAAGTAAAAAACAAGCAGAGGTATATGGGCATGGCAGTGAAGGATGTGCTTTATGTTCCTGACCTAGAAGGAGGACTCTGAGAAGCGTCTGACAGCCAAAGGACTCAAAAATTCCAAGGTGACAAGTGTTCGTTCCTGGACGGCAAGCAGACAATAGCAAGTGCCAAGCAGGATGATCATCTGTATCACCTCAACACAGTGAAGGAAAAAGTGAGACTATGCATAAACACAATGACTGTATATTATTGTGACGTTTAGGTCACAGACACACAGAATGCATACAAGAACTACGAAAGAGGCATCTGACAAAGGATCTGACAGTATCCCCTTAGGCCAGGCCATGCCATGCCACCTTACCCTCTGAGGCAGGATGGGGGGGTTACAAAGAAAAAACCCTTACCTTATCCAGGGGCCCCTGCCACTCCTCCTTAGCCCATCTGCCCACCACAGTAAATGATACAAAGTGGCATCCCCCGACTCCCACCACCCATTTGAATGCCTCAACACCAGGCTATGGTGGCAGGCAGGGTCGTATTTACTGCAAGACAAACCTAGGCCTGTGCCTAGGGCATTTGCATGGGAGAGAGACGGCCGTCCGTGACTGCAGCAACAATAATTTTTTTTTTTATTTTACCGGGTGATCTTGGAGTTTCATACACGGAGGCATCCCTAATTGTAATGCCCCTGGGGCACAGAGCAAAACCTGGGATAGAGCAAATCCTGTTTTTTTCCACTTTAAAGCTGATCAAATCCCAGGAGTTTCACTTATATAGTTTTTGGGCCGCATTACAGAGTAATCCCAGTTTGGGATGTCCAATTGTGTGAAACTCCTGGGATTGGCTGTTAAAGCGGAACTAAACCCACCAGCAACCGGCCTGGAATCTAAGAGATTCCAGAGTCAGCCGCTGGATTTCCACTGGGACATCCTGAATTGGGATGTCCCGCTGTATAAAACCCCCCAGAGCACCAGTTATAACTCACCTTTCCCAGTCTAACGGCGCATGTGCAGGCTCTCATCCAATCAGAAAGGCAAACAGCTCTGATTATTTTCAATGGAGAGCACGCACTGCCACAACTTGTGCATCCCTCATAGAATATACACGCTCCTGCCCGCCATTCGGATAGGCTCCCCATTTAATTCAATCAGAGCCCTTAGCCGAAGGAAGTAAACATGACAAAGGACTCTGATTGGATGAGAGCCCGTGCATGCACCATTGGACTGAGGAGAGGTCGGTTTTACTGGGCGAACCGGGGGGTTTCACACAGCGGGGCATCCCCAATCAAATTTGTGGGTTTTGTTCCCCTTTAACCTCAAACCATGCCCCCACAGTGCATGCACAGACACATCTATTCTGAATGTATGGATTGCTGGGCGCCTTCCCCTGGCCACTCCCCTGTGCCGGCCATTCAGATACGCTGGCGGTAGATAAGCGCTTCGGCTAGACCAGTGACAGGAATGGCGCTGGGGGTTCTCACTAGAGGCGAGTATACAGGTCATCCTGTGCAATTCTCACATTGTTTGAAACCCCTCAGGTCACCAATAAAAACACACCTTTCCGAAATCCTATGGTGCATGAGGGGGCTCTTGTCTAACCAAAACCGTATGCCGTGAATCTTAATGATCGCAATGTGTCTCTGTTTACACACAGAGCGCAGCAATCGGGAGTCTTAGCCCAGAGATCCTGAAGATGGAGCCGGAGTTTTTTACCTCATCGTGGGAGCTGTTGGCAAAGGTGTGTTTTGCGGGCAACTCCCAGGGTTTCACACAGCGGGGTGACCCAATCTGGGATGCCCCAGGGGAATGCCAGAGGCCAGCCCTGGAAATTTTTAGACTTCAGAGCTGACCCCACAGGGTTTTGTTTCAACTTCAGACTAGATTGCTGGATTACATAATCTTTTCTGATTAGCTGGAAGAATACTGGCAATCCACTGGGGTTCAGTAAAAGGGACCAAAGGACCAAATCCTAGGTGAGTGGAAAACCTGGGTTTTGGGCCACCTTAACATCTATGTCTAGGGTGGGTTTGCCTGCACTATTAAAGTGAACCATCCAGCAGACGCTAGGTCCACCCCCTAGAGCACCCGGAATGGGATGCCCCGCTGTGTGAAACACTGCCAATCACCCACTTTTCTTATATATCCAACGAGCCCATGCACATGCATGGACGTTACCGGCATCTTTCGCATCATTCTCAGGCTCTGCATGGCTGCGCCCTCGGTAACTGAATGTGACATAATTCACAGCAAGGGGCCCCTGTGACACTGTTGCCCAAGGGCCCATCGAAACCTGGAGCCGGCTCTGAGACGCGTGACTAGGTGCTGCTGGGGCTGCTGTACTTCGATCCCTCCTGACTCCAGAGAACCCAGAGACTGAGACCCCGAAGGAAAAGGGACTGGAGGAGCGTCATGTAAAAAAATTAAAAAATAGATGATGATTTTGGGGGGGGGGGGGGTCTGTGTCACCTGGCTGCAATGAGGGATGCCCCTAACTGGCTGCAATGAGGGATGCCCCTCACTGGCTGGAATGGAGGAATGCCCCTCTCACTCCAGCCCCTGGCTGTCATGTGTTTGCGGAGGCCTTGCCTGTAATATTTTTATTATTATTTATTTAATAATTAACTGGTTCAGCACTCATTAATCACCACTTGTAATCCCAAGGAAATGAATCCCCATCTGTTACATACGGTGCTGCTCCTTTAAATGGAGGTGTTCAACCAACCTCCCAAAACAATATACCATAAATTGAATAAAGGTGCGCACTCTTTTTCAGTAATAAATGCAAAATCGCTTTTAATTTCACATATAGTAGCTTATTTTATATACACATAACATGACAGAATCCTCACAAAACACAGTATATAACAAAAAATCATAAAACACAACTAAAGCTTATGACACATACCCCTTATGTGCAAATCCAGCAAAATTGCAAGCTTATATATGTAAAGTGCCTCAATAGTGCATATAGCAGCAAGCAGTATATAAAAGTATGTATCTATCAAAAAGATAGAAATGTACTCTCTGCAGTAATATAATGCACTTGAATATATAAGCAATCTTTGTTACAAAAAGATGCACACATGTAGCATTAATCAATCATAGTAGTTGAAGATAAGTCTATTTACATCTTTAAACTATGTTGCACTACATCAGTAACAACTCAAGATACTGTGCTCACAGAGGGGCTGCGTCTCACTCAGTTTAAATACATTTGTAACAAGACAAAAAGACATACATCGCTTAAACAGTAATAGAAAGTATAGTTACCATATACCTTACGGCCGTTTCGGGTTCTAACAACCCTTCGTCAGAGGTACGCTATCTTATTATTTATTTAACTCTTAGGTGGTGTTTCCCTTTAAGGGTGTGGCCAGGAGCATGGTTTAATTGTTAAAAATGTCTTCTCCTGTCCCTCTTTGCAGCTTTCATGGGAGAGCGGGCAAATTCATCATGATATATGTGCGGGGCAAGGGGGGCATGACCAAAAAGTGCCTAGGGCAGCTCAAATCCTAAATACGGCTCTGGTGGCAGGGCGAGTGGAGGGGTTATATTGTGGCTAAAATTCCACTCAAGTAGTCTTGAAGCTGTATTCTGACTGACTTTAGAAAGTGTTGCTCTTGTAGCTTTGGATGTGATGTAACATTTACACTTTGGAAATGCTGTTTTTTTCCTGTCTATGTTATCCACCATGTAAGGTGACCTTCTCTTACTGCACTCATGTTCCAGTAAAGCCAGTTCCTGTTACATCACAAATTTCTGTCTGTATTTGACTCCGTTGCGCCCAGCACTCACACTTTGCAAAACCTGGGGCATCCTGAATTGGGATGCCCTGCTTTGTGAAACCTCCCATATCACTGTTACATCACAAATTTCTGTCTGTATTTGACTCCGTTGCGCCCAGCACTCACACTTTGCAAAACCTTGGGCATCCTGAATTGGGATGCCCTGCTTTGTGAAACCTCCCATATCACCCGTTTCACTCACCTGCTGCTGAAGCCTTCGACACGCCTCGGTGCTGTGGCCGCATCCCCACTGACCTTCCTGTGTGGTGTTCCACTTTTAAATGCACTTTATATTTACACCTTACTGCGGAACAAATCCTGGAATTGGAGATGCCCCGCTGTGTGAAACCCCTCAGAAAGCCCAAAACAACTCACCCCTTCCGCATTCCAACACCGCATGTGCAGGCCCTCAGCCAATGAGAGGTGCTGTGTTTACAAATGTGTTTAAATGGCTCTCATTGACTTTAATGTTGTGTGTGCACTCCTGCCCCAGATAGGGTGAGACGGGAGCACACACACAGCCGCAGGCAGGCGTTCCTGTCCCAGCCTATCTGAATGGCTGGGGCAGGAGTGCGCGCAGTATGCCGGGGATGCAGCAGCACAAGCTACCCATTGAAAACTATGAGAGCCGTCTGCTGAATGACATGTCATAGCAGGCTGCTCTCATTGGACGAGAGCCCGCACATGCACCGCTGGACTGGGGGAAGGTAAGAAATTACCGGCTACTGGTGGGGGTTCACAAAGTGGGGCATTCTATTTTGGGATGCCCCAGGGGGAAAGCCAGCGGCGGGCCCTGGAATCTTTCCAGGCCAGGCGCTGGTGGGTCTTGTTCCACTTAAATTTTGGCTGCATCATATAAACCGACACTAAAAAGAAATAAATCCCGTTTCAGAATGCCCTAGGGGAAGCCAGCGGCCAGTTCTGGAATCTATTAGATTCCAGGCCGGCCTCTGGTGGGTTTTGTCCACTTTTATTCTAACAAAATACAAAAGTTTCCCCTGCCATAATTGAATAAACCATGCGCCTTCCTAGTAAAGCTCCATCACCCAGCATTACCCACTGCTCCCATCACTGAAAAAAAATCCCCAAAATTAGTACAGCGCCTCCTTTTGACCCCAGTGTATCCATTAACTGTGCCCCCCAGCAGTCTGTGGGATCCTCTAGCAGCAGGTTACAGCAACAACATGTCACTCTTCAGGTTGGTAGTTGCTCTTCTTCAAAGTGGAGCAAACCACTTGTTGGTTAACCCTAGAGTCTTCAGGCAATTCATTGTCCCAGGGGCATCCTGATTATGTTAATTCCCTACCAGCCCACTGGAAACACTTCTCTGGTGTTTCCCATGATCCCATGGTGCATTTGTTGGCTGTTGCAGCATCCCTCCAGCAGAAGAGTGCTCCTGTCCTCGGCCAATCTGAATGGCCGGCATGAGCATGCATGGCCCCGCTTCCCCCCATACTGGGCTCAGCAACTGCCTGCTGCTAAGGAAGAAGCACAGCATGGCACATCCCTGTATGGGACAGCAGCAGCACCATAGGATGGGAGAAGATTGGGCAGAATGTGTTGCCTCCTGTACTGAGCGCCATTATGCCTGCCCTGTATATAACCATGGATAAGAAAGTGCACACCACATGACAGCTGGTAGCCAATGGGGTTCACCGGTAGTTGTGAACTGGTGGGTCACCAGTCGGGAATTCTCAGTGGTGGCCCAGTGTAAAAGAAATTGTATGTCCCCTGAAGCTGGAGGCCACACAAGCTACTGAGCTGTAATAGCAGAAAGGACAAACAAGTTGCTTAGGTGGCACACTAGGCATCACTTAGGCCTGAGTATAGGCAGTATGAGTTAGAGGCATCCGTTCACATTCTACATGCTGTTGGGGATAGCCCTCCCAAAATGGGACTGCCCCTGTAATTCATGGTGCTTGGCAACCCTATAATAAGTTTATCTGAAAACAACCTTTATACTGCCTTCTAAAGTTATAAGACACAAGTGAAATTTGCTGTTCTCTTTCTGATCAGTAGGTGGCAGCGTGCCCTTAAGGATCAGTGATTAGCAAACTTTGGTCAGGAAGCAGCATCTTGGCTATTTTCATACCAATAGAAATCGCTTGCGTACATGAGATCGCGTTTTCACAGCGATTTAAAAAACACTCAATGGCATGGGATGCATGCAATAAAATCACTGTATGCAGGACTTTTGCAAGGCAATTGCCTAACAGCTAGGTGGAAGAGCCCATAATTACTATGGCACAATTGCTTAGGTGGCACAGTAGGCACCACTTTTACACACAGTGTTACATAGTATGAAAGTGGTGCCACCTAACCATTCAAGTGTTTCCACATTCATCAGCTGCCCAGATTTCTGCAAAGCCACCTAATCAGCCCTCAGACATCAGGGGTTACCAGAACATCCCTCACTTTCAGCATTTTTAGCCTTGCTTATATTAAAGTAAATATGTTTGCCGCAGTAAAACATCTGCATCAAAAACGTATCACCTTAAATGTTAAAGCAGACCAAATCTGCAGAATTTCACTTACCTGGGATTAGGTCTGCATTTGGGATGCCCCTGTGTGTGAAACCCCCATGATTGCCTGTCTAGTTACCTCGAGCCACGGTCCCGCAGCACATGTGCAGGCTCTCCTCCAATCAGAACTTACCACCATGTATATTCATGCCAGCCGAGTTCTGGGTGGAACAATTGCAGGGCCCCTTCCGCTGGCTGCTCCTCTCTGCTGCACACAGCCAATCAGATTTGCTGGCACCGGATGTGTGCTTCAGCTAGAGGAGTTCTGGGGATGCTGGTGGAGAGAGCACATGGGATCGATTCGCAAGTATATGGATGATCCGGGGGGGGGGGGTCTTACACAGCAGGGTAAATCAAAATGCCCCAGGGGCAAGCAATAACCCTGATTCTGGTCTGCTTTAATAAAGGAATAGAAAAAACACTATATATATATTTTTTTTCTTTGAGATATATATATATATATATATATATATATATATATATATATATATTGTTTTTCCTTGATATATATACATATATATCATATATAAATACCTATATATATATTACTATGAGCTATACAAGCAAGTGTAAAAAGTAAAACATTCAAACAAAAAATCAAAGCAAACAAAGTAGTTCTTATGTTAGAAGTAGCTCTCCAGTTTCTTAAAAGACCTGTAAACCCAATCAAACAAACAGACACTCTTCCCCCCATGGGGCTCCCGGTTTTCAAGCACACTGTCACTTCATTGCCATGGAGGTGGCTTGCCAAGGTGGACCTGACGGGGGCTGCCGCACGGGAGAGAAGGTAAGTGCCTGTTTGCTTTTCTATTTGGGTCCCTTTAAGTCGGCTATGTGCACTGCAGGAGTAAGTGGCAGGTAAGTTGGAAGTCTTGTGTGGAGGGGAACATCTGGTCTCTTAAACGAAATATATATCAGAATATTAGCAGTGATTTTTCCTTTATTACTTTTCCCAGGCACACACTAACTTCATCCCCCCTTATATATGCCATTTCAATACATCTCCATATCTGTAATTACATGTAAAAACCTTTTGTATGCCACTGACTTCCCTGCTGTGCTTGTGCATGGTTGAGCTGGGAAACATAGCGCAGCATGTGCTCTGCTGTGGTCAGCTGTGTGACCATTACTCGGCTGGGAGTGCCAAGGGAAAAATTCCTCCTGAGTACAATACCAATACACATATGTATCGATAGACAGCCGTTCCTGCCCAGGAGACTAAACACAGCGCTTTATGACATTTTCAAATAAAATACAACTATTATATGCATCCGATGGGGCCTTGTGTTTTTTTTTCTTTCATTTTTAAGGGTAAAACTCTCAAAAATGTGACAAAATAAAAGGTGGTGTGGTCCCATTGAAAAATTGACCAGTATTTTAAAGGACTCGCACATAAAATTCATGAAAGTTTGGGGCCCGTGGGTGGAATACTCGTTCCCAGATATAGGGGATGCCCTGATACGGTGAGGGATGGCTCTAGCCTTCCCTCCTCTTTCCTCCTTCTTTTCCTCCCTCTTTTTCCCTCTCTTCCCTTCCCTCTCTCCCTCGCGCCTACTCCCGGCCCATGCACCCCCCTCCCCCTCACTTTAAAGAGGGGGGGCGGTGATGTGCTAAATCTAGGACTGGAGGGGACGGGGCTTACCCCCCGACCCACTGGTCCGTGATATGACCATCACGCAACAGACAGCGTCAATCCGATCTCTTGAATGACAGCACTTGACAAGGGTTAATAGTGTTGATAATTGAAGTTACGCGAGTGTTGATAATCGTAAGAAGATAAGTGTGATTGGAAATTCTCAAAGAACAGATATTTGTACCTCAAGTCTTTTTCTGCAACACTTTATTATATTGTACAATCCAGTTGTTATAACAAAATTACAATAAAAAGATTGAAACATAAAAGGTTGTGTGGTCCCCCCTCTCCAGCAAAATCAGCCCAAACACCAGCTATGGGGACTGGCAGACGCAGAGGCTACCAGCCTGAATAGCCTACATGAGCACCGGGCTCATCTCCCCCCCCCCCCTGGCCTTTAGGGATGCAGGTACTGGGGTGGGTGGCAGGTGACTTGCCAGCCCCTCGTGGCCTGTATACAGGTATGGGAGTCTCAAGGACCCCTTACCAGTTTACAAAGGGTTACACATGAAAGACACACTCACACACATTAAAAAGTCCATAAATATATATATATATATATATATATTTATATATATATATAATTTACTACTTACCTTCTCCCATCACTGATCACTGCTGTCCTGTGGCGTCTACCGCTGCTCTGAAAGCCGAAATTGAGCCGAAAGCCAAAATCCCCCTGTGCTGCACCCGGCTTCTGCCCCTCACTACAGCTTTGGTTCTCACTATCGCTGTAGGGAGGGGCCTTTTTTCTGGTGGAGTGAGCTGATGTCATCACACTCTCAGGTATAAAAGGCCCCTCCCTGCGGTGAGAGATGTCAGATGCTGGGGTGTGGGGCAGAGAATCAGCGTTCTCTGCCCCGTTGAAGATGCCAGACTGGCAATTGGAGGTCTGTCAAGGGAAAAGGAGACCATTGGTGCTGGATCCTGGATGGAGGTGAGTTGTTTTTTTTTCACTTTAAAGGGGGAAAAATAGCAAGTGCATAGAGTCTACAGGCTTGATGCTTAACAGCTGGAAAAGCAAGCCCGTAGAGTCTACGTGCCGGGCATTTAAAGGATTAAAAAGAATTTTAAATACCCATACTTTTGCAATAGAAACCTTTTCCAAGTAGAAGGGATGCAGTAGAGACATTTTAACATATTACCAGTGATAAGTTACTGTACATAATGTTGCTAATGAGGTAAAAGTTTGGAAACAACAGCATCCTATGGGCTATGCAGTAAAGTAAGAATTATTGCGCACAGCCCATAGAGTGCCCCATTGAAATAATGATGTACCTCACCTGAAAAATGCCCCATTGCAGGAGCAGATTATTTAGTTGGAAAAATTAGAACACAAGAAAATGGCACTGCAAGTTTGGTAGGCACAAATTCATTGAATACTCAGAAAATCAACAAAGGCATTGCAAGTCATGTTTAAAGTGGACCAAAACCCACCAAGATCGGCCCTGGAATCTTATTCGATTCCCTCCCCCCGGGGCATCCAAAACCGGGATGCCACCGCTGTGTGAAACACACCAGGTCGCCCCAGACACTTACCCGGTCCAACGGTGCATGCACGAGCCACGGCCGCATCACCGCTATCCCTCTAGCAGGGCACGAGCCTGCGCCAGACTCCCTGTTAGAGGGAAGAGGAGGATGCGGCCCCAGCGTGCTTGGAGCCGCTGGCCTTAGACAAAGGCTTAGACGAAATGATGTTAGCGGCGCCGAGCGCGCTGATTGGACGCGCAGCTGCGCATGCGCTTTAGGACCGGGAAGAGGTGAGTTGGCTTCGGCGATCTGGGGGGTCGATAGGGGATGCCCCAGGGGCAAGGGCCAAAACCCAGGATGGTCAAAATCCTGGGTTTTGGTCCACTTTAAAGATTTAAACATGTAAATAGATACCAGCAAAACTCCAGAAAGCCTTTTGGGTGAGAAAACTTACAGATTTGCATAGATAAAATAGATTATATAGTTAACAAGGCTGATTCAACAAAATTAATCTTTGCACCTGTGAATATGAAAATTTTTGTTTATCTAAGCTACGTCTAGTACTTTTTACCAACTTACAGCAATATGCGTCACCCTTTCATACCTACAAAAGCTTCCTCTACACTTCTGAAAAATCTTTAATGAGCTCCTTACTCTGCATCATCTTTAGTAGGCCGAGAGTACAATCTTCCATGGGTCATCATGGCTCTCAAATAATGAGGTTTCTCCTGAACAACTAGTGACCACAATGTTCAAATCTATTCTCAAAACTACATCAGCACTTTGGAAGTTATCAGCAAGTCCTTCATCATGAAATAAAACCGCCTGTTACGGGGGAGTGAGACATGACCTGAGCTTGGCAAAGGCTGCAGACTGTATGTTATTATAAAGATCCTTCTGAAACCATGGGAGAAAGCAGAGATGCGTGTATCAGCTTCACTCGTTATCTCTGGAGGGTTAGAGTTATCATAGCCCAGTGTTCCTCAACTCTCCTCCCGAGAACCACCAACTGGTCATGTTTTGCTGATCTCCACACAGGCATACAGGGTAAGTAATTAATGCTCAGACAGAGCTATAGAGGCAGCCGTTTCAAGATTCACAAAACCTGACCTGTTGGAGGCTCTTGACGAGAGGGTTGGGGGAGTTCTGGTCTGTGGGGACATGGGGGCATCCCAATTCAGAGTGCAAATGTGCAACAAAATAGGCCACAATTTGACAACTAAAATGGAAACAGCTGATACAAACGGTCTGTCCCTTCTAGAGGCAATGTCATCGTAAGCACAAATGCCATAAATAAGATGACGGAGCAACTAAGGTGGTGCCCCCTGATCTCATGTGCCCAGATGTGGTTGCCACCTCTTCACCTCCTGTAGCTGGTCCTATTTTACCATCATTGATTATCTCCAGTCATTAGTATTATTTGGCGACTAGATGAGTGGTGGTCAACAACTGTATCCTTAAATACATAACTAATGGCAACGGGCGTACAGGTGTACAGTGCCTATTATACATAGGCTTATACATATTTGTTTACACTGATCAACAGAATCAAACTTTCTAATGGCAACTTTTTAATAGATCTCTGCATTATGACACACCTACATGTTCGATGGTGCAGCCAATTTAAGGCTATGTTCACAATTTTTGTTGTACTAAGCACTGGCATTCTGTGTTTATGCCAGAAGTACATTCAAAATATGTGTTGTGCTTTTAATAACTTTTTGTTGCTTTTTGGGAGAACTATAGAAAGCCCCCTCCCCCCACCTTATCAGATAGTTAACGATCTGTATCAACCATAATTGGTTCACATTGTTAGATTACAACATTGTTAGGCCCTTATTTATCAAGGGATAGCGCCAGGTAGTGTCTCACTAGCGCCAGGTAGCGCCAGCTATCGGCGGCTACCGACTCCAGAACGCCAGGCTGCGAACACAATCACGCATTTATCACGCTAAATGAGGCTAGCGCCGGCGAGAGCGTCAGCTAGCGCGGGATTCATCATGTTGCAGACTTCAGCGAACAGCGCCGCTGCTAATCCCATCACAGCGCCAGGTATGACCTCTCGCTACCTGGCGCTCTCCAATGCATTTCAATGGAGCAATCTTTAAATATTCATAATTAATTGATATTAATGTTTTTTTATTTATTTATTTTTTTTTAAATGTCAAAAATTCTGTGACCACTTCTGCAATGTTATATCTTTTTTTTAAGGTCAAAAAAAAAAAAAAAATTTGTGCAGAATTGATATTACAGGTCTGATATTAATGTATTCATATTACAAAATGTTTATAAAAACTTGTTTATTATTTTTTTCCAAAAATAAGGTTGTTTGGGGGTTAAAAAACTACTTTTAACACATTCCCGCCAGCGCTCAGGGGTTTAAACAAGCATTTCACAGCGCGAGAATTTTTTGAGCGTGATTTGTTAATGAATATGCTGGGAGCCGTTCGCTATGGCCATTCGTTGTCATGCGCTCCCATACAGCGTGGAACCTGTCAAACAGCGACTCCTAACCCCGTATTCAACATTACCGCACACCGACTGAGTCGCTGTCAACAGCCGAACAACGGCCAAGCATAGCGAATACTAGCGGGCGCTGTGAAAATACTGCTACTGTCGCTCATCTGTCGCTACCTGGCGCTATTAATAAATTGGCCTCCCCGGCTTTATGTTGGCTCAGCATCCCCACAGGGAATAAACTGTATTGACTGTATTAGAAATACAACATGATGACGTGCAGCAGTGCCCCTACCCCTGCTGAGCCACCAGTGAACTACCACCACCCTTATGGTAGTATGGAGTGCCACTGGAGGTGTAATGTGGAGGCTGATTCACTACTAATGCCAGGTATCGGCAGATGAGCGTCTGTATAACGGCGCTTAGAGTGACCACTAGTAGACACTGTAAGCGGGTATCGGGCACTGTAACAGAGCACCTCAGTTGCTGTAGTAACCTGGCCAGCATTGATGAATGTGATGTATAATGGGCGCTCTATCACCAGTACAGCGCTGCAGGGAGCAAAAGGTAGCGCCAGCTCAGTGCGACCGATCCTCAGCGATCCACACCATACTTATCAAAAAAGGACACACACACAGCACACACACAGAAGAGTTAGGGTTGTTTGGGCCAGTATAAAATCTCAGTCCTCCCAGGTTAGCTTTGTATTAGTGGTGATAGTGGTGCTACTTGAGATAATTGCAAAATGGAAAGTAGTACTCAACGAAAATAGGTTTGGAAATTCTGCTTTAGATGGTGCTGCCTCCTCATTTGACCTCATTACAGGTGCACCCATGCACAAAAGCACCGTGAGCAAAGTTAAAGCGAGCACAGTTTGTGCAGTGTCATACATGTGTTACGCTTGCATTGCCATAGACCTCTAGTCACCATAATATATGTGAACTGGCCTTATTAAAGCATGTAGTATAAATACACATGTATGGAACTATATAAATATACCAAAATATTACAAACATCAACTGAAAGGTCCAACTGTTAGTCAGTACATTACTATAAAAAAACACCCCAAACAATTATTGAGGTGCACAAATACCTTTTGTTTCTGACCCTTAATTTAAAGGAAATATCCACTTTGGTTGACTTTTGCACAGGCAAGGACCAGCAAAGGGGAATTTTACTTAAAAGAGGAGCAACCACCGGCCTAGAGTCTTTATAATATACTTGGATTGCCATGAAACTCACCTTTCAACAATTCCATGGCACATGTGTGGGCTGTGGCTGAATCCCTGGCTTCCCTTCAGCTGATTTGTGCTCCTGCCCCAGGATTATCTAAATGGCCGGCACAGGAATGCACAGCCGAAGGGAATTGGCTGTAGTGATACCTGCCTCTCCTCCTCTATTAAACTTTCTATGCCACTCATCAATATTCACAGCATAGTGATCTGATTGGAGGAGAGCCTGCACATGTGCTTTGGGACCACCATTGAGGTAGGAATACTGGCATTCCCTGGGATTTTCATACACGGGATGCCCCATGGAAGATAAATAAAACCAGCTTTTGGTAATGTCTTGGAGTGAAGACAGGTATGAAACTAGCGCCAGACATTAAAAAAAGCCTTTCCCCTCTTATCCGCTACAGCATCCGTGGTAGTCTCTTGTGAGCACAAACATACCAGCGACAGGAGAACTGGTCCCACAGCATTCACACAGACAGTGATTCCCCATAAGCTGGGGTGGGATAGGTGGCCATTATTTGTTTTTCTTTTGGTTATTTTAGCCTAGACTGAGGATCTTTAAAAATATTATATATAATAAATGATCTATTACTTTAAAGTGGACCAACACCCGATGCTGATCGGCCCGGGAATCTATAAGATTCCCGGGCCAATCAGCATCGGGCCTGCGGGACATCCCTACCTGCTCCTCGATCCAGCGGCGCATGCGCGAGCCGCCGCTCGCACATCCCTCTAGCAGGGCGCGCACCCACGCCGGCCGTTTGTGAATGGCCGGCGCGGGCGCGTTCCCTGTAAGAGTGACGCGCGGGAGGCGGTGGCGGGCGCGCTCGCTTGTCCGGCGGCGGGCATTGGCTGCAGCGGTCACGTGGGAGCGGGGACAGGTGAGTTTTTGGGGCTTTCTGGGGGGTTTCACACAGCGGGGCACTCCCGATCGGGGTGCCCCACCGAAGTGGACCAAAACCCAGGATAGTCAAAATCCTGGGTGTTGGTCCACTTTAAAAGTGTCTAACCTATTGATTGCTTGAAGTGGAACAAAACCCAGGATTTTGGGTTTTATTCCTTCCTGGCATCCTGATTCCTGATTTGGGATCCCTCAGTGTGTGAAACCCCCAGATCAGCCATAAAAAACTCAAATCAGAGGAGTTTGCCACATGTATTAATTACTATGCAAATGTCTCTGTTTATGTCAATCGGGAGCGAAAGCAGATGCATCCCCAGCAGGGAATCCTGATTCAGGATGCCTCAGGGGGAGGCCAGCAGCCTGTCCAGGCAGGGGTGAATCTAGCCTTTCTGCTGCCTGAACTATAGAAAGACACCCCTCCACTCCTCAACAAAGCAACGCAAGGGGTAGTGAGTGAGAGAGAGTAAAAAAAATGTAAAAATATATATACATATTAAATAAAAAAGTAGGTTACAGGTAATTGCTGCCCCCTTTGCAGTGCCGTCTGAGGTGGTCGCTTCACATGGCTGTGTTACAAGTGCACCCCATGACCCAGGATTATTTTAGATTTGGGGTTTGCTCCTCTCTACCGTGATTTGACTTGCTCTATTGATGAGGTAGAAAGCCAGAGATATGTAGAGGATGCCTGTGCAGAATAAAGGCTGTTTAAAGGCTAAAGCTTGTTTCTATTATTATTTCTAAATGCCTCTGCTGGGTGTAGAAGTATTTGTGTTCTTGTACAGTTCTTCCTGGTTTGCGTGGTTGTGTTCTTCTGCCAGTGGCGCTAATGAGCATGAAAAGCCGGCTCCAGCATTCAGAGTGTGATGCCCGGCACATGGCTGACTGAGGCCCAGATTAACATATTAAAGGAATGTGCCATAAAGCCCGAAAGCTCCAGTGCTGATACAGACATTCCCATGATTAATCCCTGGAAATATTAATGCTATGGGGAGTAACATTTTGATAGCCAGACTATTATGAAATATCCCAAGGTTGCTTGGGTTGTTGGACAGGGTGCCCTTTTGCCCCCCTCTTTGTCTGGGGTTCCATGCACGTCTTAGGCCTCTTTTGTACTGGGATTCCAAACGGGGTCTAGACGCTCTTTGGGGCAGCAGGGGGACATCTGTCTCATGTCTGGCTGCTGGAAGGAGTGCTATAGAGGAGGCCAGGATTTGATTGATGAGACTAAATTATTCAAGTACCCTCCCCCCCCCCCCCAGAATGATTAGTAACCCCTTCACTGCTGCATCTTCATGTACACAGAAGAAAGCATAGAGCAGTTCATGGAAATTGTATGAAATGTATTATCTAGGACACTGGTTCTTAACCTTTTTAATAAATACCCTGTAGCAAGAAGCAGCTCAAATTGAGTACCCCCAAGGAGAGAATCCACTATAAATGTTAAAATAAGTAGGCCATGGGGCACATAACACTTAAAACACTTAATGCAAGGAGGAATAAGGTCCTCCTATGAAAATAATTTGCTAGATCTATATTGTTGGTGGGCTCTTGAACATCGTTTCGTACCTCCTGGGTTATGCGTACCATAGGTGGAGAAGCAGTGTAGGGAACTGTTTCTCAACCTGCAGTGCATGTGCTCCACAGGGCATGTTCAATGGTGCACTAACAGTGGCAGTCTGATGGGTCAGATATATTATATTAACAGTAAACCACTATTACCTTTTGCTTTAGGTGCTAAAGGTGGGTGATCTTGGGAACCATTATCCAAAAACTAGAATAATCAAATAAACCATACTTTACTAAGAGTGCTACATACAGGGCTGGATTATGAAAAGGTAGCAAGGGGTGCGCGCTCCGGGGCCTCCAACAATTGCCCTGCAAAGGGGGCCTCCACCAACCTTTGGATTATGGTCTGGTCTAGGAGGCTTTTCAGTCTTTGGTCTTAGGGGCTGTAGGGCCAGCAACAAAGCTATCCGTGGCAGTGGCGACACACCTGCAGCCAAAGCCACCACAGGGTAGGACGGAGAGTCTAGAACAGCAAAACCACCATCAGCAATGCTACAGTGATGGGTGGGTGCAGAGTTGTGAATTGACTGCAGCTCAATGCACGTAAGCCACCAAGCACATCCACTGGCAGCTCAATGCAGGGAACTCTTTTCTGCTGGACCAGCTGGGTGACTACACTACCCCCCACCCAGAATGGCAAAGCAGGAGTTCCAGAACCTGCACCCGCACAAGGGACTTGATCTGACGTTCCAGTAAGTGGGCGGGTGCCAGACAACCACCAATCAGTTACTTGGCTGGACTATTATTTTAAAGGGAAAAAATACTGTATCTGTATCTAGTATTGTACCCAGAGGCCTCCCTCCACCACACCTAATTCGGCCCTGGCTACATAATATACATACAAAATTATGTTCATACCAGGTGCCACCTGGGTAGCACGTGCCCAAAACCTGGTAAAAACACATGAAACATAATTTCAAGTATAAAAATAATACATCGTTTTTATCAACTTTTGGAACAATTTGGCACTTTCAAAGTAAAGTAAAGTTGGGTAAAGTATAGATGGCAGCAGATCAGGTTGGGGTACAAGTCAATGTGCAGCCTAATAGGTAGACTCTCGAGTTCCCCCAGTGGCACTGGTACTGCTTGGGAACCCATCTATTATGGTATTATAGTCATAGGAGATATACAAGGATTTTAAATAAAAGTCACTGAGAGAGCCTCAAACCCATGTGTTTTATTTGTTAGTATGAAGAGGCTATCCATGTAAACTGTCTGCTGTTTACTAAAGTTTTTGAGAACTTCTTGACCTCAACATACAATTAAGTGCAAATGTTTGCAGGTGGAGAGGCTGTTCATACTAAGTGCAGAGGTTATGCAGGGAGGTAGAATGTTTTCTACACTTTAGTGATTAAACACCTCCAGGGCGAGGGTGTCGGTGGCAACCCAACGACAACCTGGGCACTCTATCCCAGGGGATACCAACCCACCCAGGCAACAACGTGGTGAGTAACCTGTACTCACCCCTAGAGGGAGAAGGCCAATACTTACCTTTCGGACTCCCGTCTGTCCTAGCATTTTCCTCCCCTATTCTGTCTCTGAAGAGTCCCTCTAACCTACCCCTCTGCTCCATTGTGGAGGAGCACTCCGGGGCATTCTCAGATGGGGATATGCCGAGGCGCCATGCACCAGAACCTCCCTTTTACCTCCCCACCTATTTCCCCTAATAGAACCTAATGCTTCTAAAGCTTTGTGGTGCAAGTGGTGTCGTGTATTGTTTTGTACTGTACAACACATGTGCTGCTTGCATGTTGAAGTCTATGTACTGTATGTCTGTAGTTACTACTGTGTACAGCGCTAAGATGAGGATAGCGCTATATAAATAAGCATTACTGATAGTGATAACTAACCCCTGTATGCGAAAGTTATAATATATATAAATATATACTGCTAAGAAAAGAGAACTACTGCTCTTAGATAAAATAGAAATAGATAGATTCTACTATTTGTTTTCATGCTGACCCCAAGTTCATGATTATTCTGAACTACCTTGTTTACAGGATACACATATCTTGGCTTTTAGGGAGCAGTGTCTAAATAGCTGAGGCTCCATGTTTCTATTAGGTGGAAGGTGACCTTCATTATTTGAATCGTCAAGGGCATTTTAACACTCGATGCAGATTTGTGACGAATGGCTATTTCTTATGCAAAAGGCAGAATAAACAGAATGTTAGGGATCACTGGTCATCACTGTGCCATAGCAAATAAAATGGATGGGAAATATCCCAGGAGTAGGCCAGCTTTGCATGTAACATTGGCTTCCCGCCCCCTCATACCAGGTCTTTTTATTTTTATGCTCCAGTCTTGCACCTGATTAATGTGTCTCATCTGCATAATAATTAGCTTTCAATTTTATACGGCAGACACATTAAATATAGACATCTTGTTATGACAGGTAAAAACATAGCATCATATCCCAAATAATGAATCATTTCAAGGATACACATAGGGAAAGCAGTGCTGTTGTGTCAAAGAATAATACTAATAATAGAACTGTATCTTAAAATAAAACCCACTTAAGTCATTGTCCAGACACAATCAAAAGTTTTCCCATTATGGTGTATGGCTGTCCTGGGTGGTGGGAGTGGCCATTACATTGGGCTGGACTGACAGAGTGGAGGGCTGTCAACCTGACACGATGCTTAGGCTTCAAATTTGTGGTCAGGATCGGGGGTGGATCCTGAAGGCAGCAAAGAATAAGAAGTTCCCCTTTCTTTCATGAGACCGGAGTGAAGAGACAGCATAGGACTGACACAGCTAAAATACAATTTAGAATTTTTAAAATTAATACCGTGCTAGAGATAAGTTAATAAGCAGTAAAATTCTTTATAATCCTCCACCTGCCAAAACTAATATTCCAATTATATTTCCAAGTGATAAATGCATACCCTCAACTGTCACGGATTTTGCGGGACAATACCACTTTCCCGCATTTGTCCCAGGATCCAGCGCGTCCATCATATGTACGGTGCTGCCCCTGCCGCCGCCCGTCACCTGGCCCATCACCTGGCCACCGCTCGCTGTCACCCGTCACCTCACTGCTGCTTGCCGGCCCCGAATGCGTTGATGAACGCTCACACAGCTTCCCTGGGGCGGCGCTGACTGATGTTTTTCTATTGGTGGTCCAGTGGGTTTGTGGGATTCCAGAGAGGAAGAGGAAGAGAAGGATCCTGCTCGTCGGAGGGGTGGTAAGAGCGCTGTGTGTGTTTATCTGTGTGTGTTGTGTGCCCAGTGAGGATGCCCCTCACTGGCTTTAATTAGGGATTCCCCTCACATGCTGAAATTTGGGATGCCCTTCACTGGCTGTAATTTGGGATGCCCCTCACTGGCTGTAAGAGAGGGATGCCCCTCACTGGTTGTAATGAGGTATGCCCCTCACTGGCTGTAATGGGAGATGCCGCTCACTGGCTGTAATGAGGTATGCCCCTCACTGGCTGTAATGAGGTATGCCCCTCACTGGCTGTAATGGGAGATGCCGGTCACTGGCTGTAATGAGGTATGCCCCTCACTGGCTGTAATGAGGGATGCCGCTCACTGGCTGTAATGAGGGATGCCCCTCACTGGCTGTAATGGGAGATGCCGCTCACTGGCTGTAATGAGGTATGCCCCTCACTGGCTGTAATGAGGGATGCCCCTCACTGGCTGTAATGAGGGATGCCCCTCACTGGCTGTAATGGGAGATGCCCCTCACTGGCTGTAATGAGGGATGCCGCTCACTGGCTGTAATGGGAGATGCCGCTCACTGGCTGTAATGAGGTATGCCCCCTCACTGGCTGTAATGAGGGATGCCCCTCACTGGCTGTAATGAGGGATGCCCCTCACTGGCTGTAATGAGGGATGCCCCTCACTGGCTGTAATGAGGGATGCCCCTCACTGGCTGTAATGAGGGATGCCCCTCACTGGCTGTAATGGGAGATGCCCCTCACTGGCTGTAATGAGGGATGCCGCTCACTGGCTGTAATGGGAGATGCCGCTCACTGGCTGTAATGAGGTATGCCCCTCACTGGCTGTAATGAGGGATGCCCCTCACTGGCTGTAATGAGGGATGCCCCTCACTGGCTGTAATGAGGGATGCCCCTCACTGGCTGTAATGAGGGATGCCCCTCACTGGCTGTAATGAGGTATGCCCCTCACTGGCTGTAATGGGAGATGCCGCTCACTGGCTGTAATGGGAGATGCCGCTCACTGTCTGTAATGGGAGATGCCCCTCACTGGCTGTAATGAGGTATGCCCCTCACTGGCTGTAATGAGGTATGCCCCCTCACTGGCTGTAATGAGGTATGCCCCCTCACTGGTTGTAATGAGGTATGCCCCTCACTGGCTGTAATGAGGGATGCCCCTCACTGGCTGTAATGGGGGATGCTGCTCCCTGGCTGTAATGAGGTATGCCCCTCACTGGCTGTAATGAGGTATGCCCCCTCACTGGCTGTAATGAGGTATGCCCCCTCACTGGCTGTAATGAGGTATGCCCCTCACTGGCTGTAATGGGGGATGCCCCCTCACTGGTTGTATTGAGGTATGCCCCTCACTGGCTGTAATGAGGTATGTCCCTCACTGGCTGTAAGAGAGAGATGCCCCTCACTGGTTGTAATGGGGTATGCCCCTCACTGGCTGTAATAGAGGGAGGTTGCACACTGGCTGTAATGTGTGTTGGGGGGCTTGCCTATACTATTATTAATTATTATTCAAATTAAATTTATTCAATGAAATTCTTAGGTGGTGTTTCCCTTTAAGGACGTGGCTGGGACATGGGTTAAGTGCAAGTAAATATCCGCAGCGTGCTACTTGCGCTGTCTCATATGTCCCTCCTTCAAGTTTTCAAAATTTGGGAGATATGTAAATGTCCCAAAAAATCACAGAGCAAACATAAAAGCTTCAGGGAGGAAGCAGCAATAAAAGATGAGTATTCCACTGCCGTGTGTCAAACTGCTCACATCTAGGTGCCCCGTCCCCAATTTAGAAGACTCTTACCACACAAAAATGATGGTCAGGCCAAAGAAATCATTAATCTGCATCCACATAGTATAAACATCCTCATAAATAGCGATCCAACTGGCAGGCTGATTCATTATTAGCGTCAGGTATCAGCAGATGAGCGTCTGTACAGAGGCGCTAAGAGCTAATGATCAACTATCGGGCGCTGTAACAGAGTGTCTCAGTCGCTGTAGTAACCTGGCCGGCATTGATGAATGAGATGTATGTTGGGCATTCCAACACCAGTACAGCGCTGCAGGGAGCGAAAGGTAGCGCCAGCTCAGTGCGACCAACTCGCAGACTCACACCATATTCAACAACAAAACACACACACAGCGTCGGCGCTCTAAATCTGGTTGCTGTAGCATAGAGCGCCAGACGCTGTGTGATTAAAGTCTGTTTTTGAACACCTATCCACCAGTAACAAAGCGAAAACACATGATATCATATTGTTGTAACATTAATAGTTTAGTGCCAGACCTGTAATGACAATTCTGCATAAGAAAAAAAAAATCAAAAAAGTTTTCAAAAATGACAAACACAAAAAACCCTGTTTAAACAGAAGAGAAGGGACGTCCATTGAAATGTATGGAAGAGCGACAGGTAATACTAGGCGCTCTGGAAGCCAGAGTGCCGGCAGTATACGCTGAGCCGCCTTTAATGATGAATTGTACACTACATGGCGCTGTTAGAGTCGCTCACCAGAATCGCCTTCATAAATGTGGTATTGTGTACAGCGCCCAGCGTTCACAGTTCTCTGCCTGTCGCTACGAGGCACTACCTGGCGCTATCCCTTGATGAATAAACCCCTTAGTAAGTGCTTTCAATAAAAATGGAGGCATGCAAGGGGTCTTTAACTAAGGCTGATTGGTGTCTGGTAAGAGTCTCCTAAATCGGTGGCAGGCACTTAGATGTGAGACGATTGTCACCCGATGGTGGAGTACTCATTTTTTATCGCCACTTCCTCTCTGAAACTTTGCTATTTGCTCTGTGTTTTTGTTGTGCTTTTATTGGACATATATCGGGACTAAAACACATAACATACAATTTAAACTGTTAAATGATGCCAGTGGAACCCCAATCAGAGTTCGATCAAACCCTGCTGTTATTGTTGAGTCATTCATCCTTTTACACTTTTCTTTTAATGAAACGTATACAATAGATTAGGTACAATCGATTTTACAGTCTATCGGTTAGTACCGTTTATGTGTTTTCATACTATCTCCAAAAACTTGGAGGCCGATTCATTAATAGCGCCAGGTAGCGACAGATGAGCACCAGTAGCGTTATTTTCACAGCGCCGGCTAGTATTCGCTGTGCTTGGCCGTTGTTCGGTTGTTGACAGCGACTCAGTCGGTGTGCGGTAATGTTGAATACGGGGTTAGGAGTCGCTGTTTGACAGGTTCCGCGCTGTATGGGAGCGCATGACAGCGAATGGCCATAGCGATCGGCTCCCAGCATATTCATTAACAAATCACGCTCCAAAAATTCTGGTGCTGTGAAATGCTTGTTTAAACCCCAGAGCGCTGGCGGCGATGGGTTAAAAGAACCCCCAAACAACCATATTTCTGGAAAAAAAAAAACAACACGTTTTTACAAACATTTTATTTTTCATTAATTACATTAATATCAGACCTGTAATATCAATTCTGCACATTTTTTTTTTTTTTACCTTAAAAAATATATCTAACATTGCAGAAGTGGTCACAGAATTTTTGCCATTTAAAAAAAAAAAAAAAAAACATTAATAGCAATTAATTAAGAATATTTAAAGATTGCTCCATTGAAATGCATTGGAGAGCGCCAGGTAGCGAGAGGTCATACCTGTCGCTGTTCAAGGTCGCTCGCTGGCGCTGTGGGCTGAGGCTGGAATAATGATGAATGAGTCGCTATCTGGCGCTCTGTCAGTCGCTAAGCAGGATCGGCTTGATAAATGTGTGATTGCGGAGGGGAGCCGGCGTTCTCGTGGCGGTGAGCGTCATTACCGTTCGCTCACCATTCGCTACCTGGCGCTATCCCTTACAAGGGCCTTGGTTAGTTTTTAGGGCTTTAGCAGAACCAGAATCAGGGATCTCTAATTGCTGATAATGATAGACCCACGTTTATATGGAAACATTTTAATTAAAACACTAAAAAAAAATACACTAAATAAAAGTCATCAGACTTACAATTGGCAGAAAACAGTTATAAAACATACAGACAATCATGTTCATCACCAAGGTAAGTATGCCATTTGTGGGTGCTGAGGGCAAGAAAAATAGAATGGACACATATTCAACCAGGAATCAAATCATTTCTATGTGACAATTTTACATTTTTGGACAGATCTTTTATGCCCCTGGGAGTAAGGGTAGGGTTGGACCTTGGGAAGGAGAGGGGGATGACTTACAGAGGAAGTCTTTATTATGCAGCAGCAGGGCAGCCCCAATCAGGCTGTGTCCTGTGCATTAGTGCCCCATAACCTGTAGAAGGGGGCCGATGATGCTCACCTCCTTTGGCATCCATTTCCCACATGACTGGAAACAGCCTATTAGGCTCTCCAGTGGCCGCGCTGAAAGGATCTCAGAGCATCGGCGGCCTAGTTCTCCAGGTAACAGGGTGCAGAAGCATAGCGGGGCTGCATAATAAACATTTTTGATTGGACTCCCTCTTTAACATTTCTCCCTTTGCAAATGCAGACATATTAACATTTCTGTATATCCCAATGCCCAAAGAGAACCCAATGCAGAATTCGAATGCATTCCTCCCTCTCGTACTTTTGAATCCCTCTAAATAGAATAACATGAATATGATCAGAACTGTGTTCCCCGGGTTTCCTTGGTTGGACAGAGGTTAGGTTTTAATGACTTCTCATGGATTTATTGACAGGACATACATTATAATTTTAGGACCAATTTTCCATTGTAGCTATTTGGACATGCCCTTCCATCATGAAATCTAGTCAATGCCAGGAGGGCATTTGTATCACCTGTCTCTTGGCTACAATTCCAGACCCTCTTGTCTGTTTTGTTAGGAAATTACTGGATGCCCTGGCTTTGGAATGAGAGAAGGAAAAGAATGTCAGGAAAAAAGACAGAGAGACAGAAAACTCCCTTTCGACATGGTAACAATTCCTTATCACATATGTATTGATATAGTAATCCATTGTAGACCCACGTCAATTTATCTAAATATCCTCCTCCCAGGAGAAAACTTGGTGATCAGGTAAGTAAATATATAAGCCAATTCAGCTTTACACTTTCAGTGAAGTGAAGGACAACACAACATCATGGGCCCCATCTACCAAGTTTGGCACCATTTTAAATAGTGCATGTGCATGGCTCACCATCAGGGCTGGCATCAGCACCTGGCAAGGCGGGGCAGCTGCCGGGGGCCCACCACCAGGGTCAGCCTTTGGGGTGTGCAACGCGACTTGACCGGCAGCGGACTGGGTGGGCACCAGCACGTCTTCTCGAATGGTGAGGTACCACACAATGGGGCATTTCAATTTAGATTCCAGGGGAGGAAGTGCTGATTTTTGTTCTGCTTTTAATTGCCCATCTCAGTTGATTTCCTATCCCTGGAGCATCCCAGTCTGTGTTACCTACTGTGTGAACCCCCCTGGGATCTCTGGCATATCCCC
The DNA here is from genome assembly GCA_027917425.1 of Gastrophryne carolinensis. Lineage (NCBI taxonomy): Eukaryota > Metazoa > Chordata > Amphibia > Anura > Microhylidae > Gastrophryne > Gastrophryne carolinensis. Next base: position 323,541,952 of record CM051234.1, read on the forward strand.
TATGCAAGCAATTCCACCCCTGGGTTTTTGTCCGCTTTACCGGGGCATCTCAATTTGCCCCTGTTTGTGAAAGAACTTCTTGGTTTGGCTGTTAACTCAAACTGGAGATCCAACAGCGCATTCACCAGTTTGAGGAAAGTAACGAAAAAATGGGGAAGGGGGGGTTTATACCCAGGGGACTCCAAAATCAGAAGAATCTATATTCGTTTAGCCTCAAATAGCATGATCCTTAGGGGGCATCCAGATTTGGGACGTTCTTCGGTGATGTGGCGCGACTCCTCTCCACAAAGGGGCCCACTGAGACCATGCTGCCCAAGGGCCCACATAAACCTGGAGCAGGCCCTGCTCACCATGGTGCATGCAAGGTGCAGCAGCATTTCTAGACACATGGCTCCTTGGCGCAGTGCAGCTTGTTAATCAGCCACTACAGAGGGTATATCTGCCGAATCAGATGAATTACCATCATGCCAATAGTGTAACCAGGCTCACACACAAATAGGGTGTAAAATACATTTATTAGTGAAACAATCACAAATTAAGGACAGATTCATTGGATATAAAACAATTGGATATATGCTATATAGGTGACAAACAAAACTGGTGCAAGCAAATCTATTTACAGAGAAGTTTAAAAAAAAATCACAGAATGTTTCCCTATAATAGTGAGTAGTTTGCCATCTATATCAGGTGCAAAGGCTGGTGTTCTACCACTGTAAGCTGATGATTTAGGCCCTTATTCATCAAGCATAGCGCCAGGTAGTGTCTGACGAGCGCCAGGTAGCGGCAGCTAACGGCGACTACCGACTCAAGTACGCCCGGCGGCGGTCACAATGACGCATTTATCAAGCAAAATGAGGCTAGCGCCGGCGAGAGCGGCGGCTAGCGCGGCATTCATCATGAAGCCGCCTGGACCGAACAGCGCCGCTGCAAATTCCCTCACAGCGCCAGGTATGAGCTGTCGCTCCCTGGCGATGTCCAATGCATTTCAATGGAGCAATCTATAATTATTCATAATTAATTGGTATTAATTTTTTTTTTTTTTTTTTAATGTCAAAAAATCGGACACCACTTCTGCAATGTTAGGATTTATTTTTAAGTCAAAAAAAAAATTAAAAAAAATATGTGCAGAATTGATCTAACAGGTCTGAGATTAATGTATTCATATTACAAAATGATTCTAAAAACATGTATAATGTTACATTCAAAAAATATGGTTGTTTAGGGGTTAAAAACTAGTTAATACACATCGCCGCCAGCGCTCTGGGGTTTAAACAAGGAATGGACAGCGACAGCACATTCGGAGCGTGATTTGTTGATGAATATGAAGCTAGCCGTTCGCTCTGGCCATTCGTTGTCAGGCGCTCACATACAACGCTGGACCTGTGAAACAGCGACCCCCCAGCCCGTATTCAACATTACCGCACACCGACTGAGTCGCTGTCATCAAGCTAACGCCGGCCAAGCACAGCGAATACTGGCTGGCGCTGAAAAAATCACGCTACAGTCGCTCATCTGTCGCTACCTGGCGCTATTGATGAATCGGCCTCTAAATCTCCTACCTCTTACCTTGTCCCTTTACTAGGTAAGCACACCCCATAATTATTAATGTAAAAGGCCAAAACTCCAAAATAGGGCAGAATGGTCTCAGTTCAGTAAGAGTTGAAAAAAATTACATAGCAGTAAAAAAATCACTTTAGTTGAAAAAAGCAGAGATTTTCACTGTTGCTAAATCACTGGCTCGGATTACAACGCACGTCAATGCACATGTAACTAAAACCTTTTTACACTTTAGTTAAAAGTGCCATTGCCTTTTATTGTCTTTTTAGCTGGTGATTCAGAGACAGTGAAATGCTCATGCTTTTTTCACCTTAAACCGGACCTTCACTATGATTTATTGAAAAGCCCAAACCCTTAAAAATTAATATATTTTAAGTTTTTAGTCACTTATTATTACTGGGCTGCAACTCTGTTCAGGACTTTAGGATACTGGCGCCGCCATCTTGACTCAGAAGCATCACACTTACTGAGGAAAGGAGAGTGGGATAAAGTACAGGGGGCGGGTTATAGCTGTGCTTTGCTCAGGCAGAGCAGAGCTGGGCTCAGGAAAAGGTCAGCAATCCCAGAATACAGAGCAGCACAGTCAGAAGGCACTTCCTGTTTTCAGGCTGCCTGATGTCCCATGAGCCGCCATCTTGGATGTTTAAAGACTCCTAATATACAGTAGATGCAGGACGGAGGATTTTTAATGTGAGCAATCTGTATGAACAGGGTGTGGGAAACATATAAGACTCTTATTCAGAGTGAAGGACCACTTTAAGCCTGATTCTAAGCATTTCGGTGATTGCTCTTTTTTTTGTGGAACCAAACTCAGAAACTTGGAAGTTGGGAACGATCGTATTATTCTCAGCCGCGTCACGAGATTTTCTCGGCCAGGCGTACGCGATCGTAAGTGCTTTGCGTAAGGTTCCATTTTAGTCAAGCAGTTATGGATTTGGCCTGCAAAGTAGCCTTGTAAAGGTTTGCACCTGTTTCCAGCCGTATGTTGCAGCAGAGTTCTTTGTTCTCAATGCTCTGTGGGCGCCTTGTTGGCATCCCACCTTTGGGGCATCCCATGTTTGTGTGAATCCCCGCAGTGTCACTTACCTATTCTCTCCTGGTTCCTTAAGGGTCATCCCATGTAGTGTCCATCCCCGTAGTGTCACTCACCTAATTAGATATTTTTTTACACTGGCACATGTTGCTGCACTGCAAAAAAACATAGGGGTTATTTAAGAACTTCGTAGCGTCAGGCAGCGTCTGGTGAACGCTGGGCGTTTAAACCACATTTAAGAAAGGGAATCTGGTGAGCACCTCTAACAGCGCCATGTAGCATCCAATGTATTACTAGAGGCGGCTCAGCGTATAGCACCGGCGCTTTAGGTTCAGGAGCGCCATGTAGTACCTTTCGCTCAGTGTCGCTCTGCCATACATTTCAATGGGCTTTTATTAGTTGTGTTTAAACAGCATGTTTGCCAATTAAACTTTTTTTTTTTTTTTTGCTCAAATCATTGTGTGACCTCTCCTGGCTGCAAACAAACACTTTAATACAATTTTTTGACTTTTTATATTTTTATGCAGAATTATCATTACAGGTCTGGCACTAAAGTGTTATTATCCCAGTGTTAAGACAATTTCATGGGTTTTCGCTTTATTACAGGTGTATATGTGTTCAAATACAGACTTTAATCACACGTCTGTCGCTCTATGCTACATCAGAGTGCCGATGCTGTGCGTGTGTGTAGAGTTTTGTTAAATATGGTGTGGAGAGACGAGTGCTGGACGCACTGAGCTGACGCTACCTTTCGCTCCCTGCAGCGTTATACTGTTGTTACAGCGGACACATCATATTCATTAATGCCAGCCAATGACATCAATGCCATCAGTGACAGCGACCGCAACGGATTGGGGGGTTATTATAATAATTTTGTGAAGTACATTTAACTCTGGGACCTTTTTTTATGAAGGAATAGCGACAGGTAGCGACTGGTGAGCGGCCAGTAATGACGGGCACCGCCACGAGAACGCCGGCTCCCCACCACAATCACACATTTATCAAGCCAATCCTGCTTAGCGACTGAGATAGCGCCAGATAGCCACTCATTCATCATTATTCCAGCCTCAGCCCACAGCGCCAGCGTCCGACCTTGAACAGCGACAGGTATGACCTCTCGCTACCTGGCGCTCTCCAATGCATTTCAATGGAACAATCTTTAAATATTAATAATTAATTGTTATTAATGTTTTTTTTTTTTTTTTTTTTAAATGTGAAAAATTCTGTGACCACTTCTGCCATGTTAGATATTTTTTTAAGGTAAAAAAAAAATAAAAAAATTTGTGCAGAATTGATATTAATGTATTCATATTACAAAATTATTTAAAAAACTTGTTTTTTTTTGTTTCCAAAAATATGGTGGTTTGGGGGTTAAAAAACTACTTTTAACCCATCGCCGCCAGCGCTCTGGGGTTTAAACATGCATTTCACAGCGCGAGAATTTTTTGAGCGTGATTTTTTAATGAATATGGTGGAAGCCGGTCGCTCTGACCAGTCGCTATCATGCGCTCTCATACAGCGCGGAACCTGTCAAATAGCGACTCCTCACCCAATATTCAACATTTCGGCAAACCGACTGAGTCGCTGTCAACTACCGAACAACGGCCAAGCACAGCGACTACTAGCGGGCGCTCTGAAAATGCCGATACAGTCGCTCAACTGTCGCTACCTGCCGCTATTAATGAATCGGCCTCCCCGTTCACATTTGGGTGTGGATTGAAACTTACATCTCAGTGAGCTTATTAACTCTAACACACAAAAATGTGCAATTGTTTTTTTGTTCTGTTTTCTCCCAGCTGTACCTGTGACGTGGTATTTTTAAAGATGAGGGCCATCATTTTTCCAATGCTTAAGAGTTCAGAAACATTAGCAACCTATGGACTTTGCTAAAGAATTTGCATTTTTTATGCATGGCCCAAAGTGTGCTGTTGTTTCCAAGATTTAAAAAAATATCATTATGTCATTGGAAAAATGATGGAGCTCACCTGTAAAAATGACCCTTTGCATGTCCAGGTGATTTTTTATTTTATAACTTTTATAACTTGGAACAAACTTTTTTTATTGCAATTTTTGTGTGTGACAATTAGAAAGCTTACTGAGATGCAGGCGTCAATTCACACCTTAAACCGGACCTTCAGCGTGATTTAATGAAAAGCCCAAACTCTTAAAAACCGGTTCCCCAGCATCTAAAATTAATATATTTTACGTTTTTAGTCACTAACTTATTATTCTTTCCCCCACTGGGCTGCAACTCTGTTCAGGAATTTAGGATACGCCATCTTGACTCAGAAGCATCACACTTACTGGGGAGAGGAGAGTGGGATAAGGTACAGGGGGGCAGGTTATAGCTGTGCTTTGCTCAGACAGAGCAGAGCTGGGGTCAGGTAATGGTCAGCAATCCCAGAATGCAGAGCAGCACAGTCAGGAGGCACTTCCTGTTTGCAGGCTGCCTGATAAGATGGTGGCTTCCATAAGCCGCCATTTTGGATGTTTAAAGGCTCATAACATGCAGTAGATGCAGGTAGGATGATTTTTAATGTGGACAATCTGTATGTACAGGGTGTTGGAAACATATAAGATAGGCTCTTATTCAGGGTGAAGGTCCGCTTTAAGGTGCACCCAGAGTTGTACTAGCTATACTGAATCTTTAGCATGACACCCTTTCTCTCATAAGTGCTTGAATTTGGAAAATGTTACTTGAAAACTTTAAAGCAATAACTTTTTTATAAATGGCAGATTGCAGTGAAAAACATTTAACAGGTTCTGTTTTTTAGCTTTACATTTAGGAACAGCCTACAGAGTAACATATGGAAAAAGCAGACTTATTTCTAGCAGTACTTATTTCTCAGCAGTGGGTATTAACTCAATTATTTGGTGCTTATATTAGCTTAGCAATTATGCCTTCACTTCTAAGAACTAATGTAATTGACTGAAAACTGTAATTATTATTATTATAGGTGTTGTCCAGCCCCATAAAAAATGACTGTACTTACCTTTTGTCCATCGCAGCTCCACCACTCGCACCCGCTGGCATGAAACTTAAAGTGGACCAACACCCAGGGGTGATCGGCCCGGAAATCTATAAGATTCCCGGGCCGATCACCCCCCACCCCGCGGGACATCCGAGATCGGGATGTCCCGCGGGGTGAAACCCCCCAGAAACCCCAAAAACACCTTACCTGATCCGCCGCCGCTTCCGCCGCCGCCGCCTCCCGCGCACCCCTCCAGACGTGCGCGCGCCCGCGCCGGCCCTCTGTGAATGGCCGGCGGGGGCGCGCGCGCGGCGAGAGTGACGCGCGAGAGGCGGCGGCGGCGGAAGCGGCCTGGACGTTCCTGATCCCCGCCTGGACGTTGGCGGGGATTGGCTGCGGCGCTCACGTGGGAGCGTTGAGAGGTGAGTTTTTTGGGGTTTCTGGGGGGTTTCACACAGCGGGGCACCCCCGATCGGGGTGCCCCGCCGAAGTGGACCAAAACCCAGGATAGTCAAAATCCTGGGTGTTGGTCCACTTTAACAAGAGCGGAGAATGAGCTCCCTGTCTGTCCTATCCGGTCCAAGGTGAGGGCTGTGGATGTCTCTAGTTTATCCTCTGCAGCATGCCTACACCATTCTTTGCAATGGAGGGGGCAGTGCCGAAGCAGGGTCATGCTTATCCTGGCATGGCTGGACTATCCAAGCCCCTATGCCTGGTAGCCTTGGGGAGTCCTTAGTAATGCAAGTGCAACATAGATTCACTGCAGAATTATACCTGCATTGTGCTTGCATTGCTGTAGACTTCTATTGGCCTATTCAACTATTGCATTGCATTGCAAATGTTGCTTAACACATTTACCCAATGCAGCACATATTTGTGAACTGGCCCTTTGAAAAGAATGGGCATATGCTGTGATTGCATTGTCCAGTCAAGCGCAAGCACATAGGTGTGAACAAAGCCTAAATGTACACTAGTGTTGCCAGTTGGAAGGAATCAAAAAGATCAGAGGAATAACCATAAGAGAGACTTAATTTAATAAATGCAGCTAGTTAACAATGGGAGTAGTTATATTACAATGCAGAAACTATACCCCGGAGTGTAACCATAACCCGGGGGCATCCACTAAGCTTAGAGGAAAGGTGCTTTTTCCACCGACATAGGAGGGGATTCTTCTCTGTAAGAGCAGTGAGACTATGGAACTCGCTGCCAGAGGAGGTAGTAATGAGGGATACATTAAAAATGTTCGAAAGTGGCCTTGATGCCTTCCTGGCATGTAATAATATTTCCAGCTATGGCTACTAGACCACTGGAAGGAAATAAACAGGCTAAACTGGATGGACTAAAGTCTTTATTCAGCCTTACATACTATGTTACTAATAGAGAGTATTCCCATAAAAGACCCATAGACTATAATGGAAGATAAGTGTCATAAAAAGATCAGTAATCTGGAGGGAAACCCCACTTAGAACAGAAACCAAGATAGCTACTATTTAGCAACAACTCATATGGAGCACTGATTAGACTTCATGTGAGCCAGGAGGGTGGCTGTGGGAGATTGGGAGGTTATTTAAAGAGGAACTATGATCACAAATGACCAAATAGTCCCTATGTACTATACAGAAGATGGGCAGTGTAACCTAGGCTGAGGGGCATAATATATGTATAGAATTCTACAAACCCTACCCTGGTGCTGAGGCAGTAGGGTTACAAAGAAAAAACCCTCTCCTGATCCTTGGGCCAGCCACGCTCTCCCGGTGGAGGAAAGCAGCTCTGTGCTTTCAGGCAAGATGGCGGTGCCCAGGATCCGGCGTGCCGGGAGAGAGGCGCTGGCCTGAGGGCCAGAAAGGGTTTTTTATTTGTAATAACAACTCCCCCATCCTGCCTCAGCGCCAGGGTAGGGTGGAAGGGCGGAGGGGGGTATTGGGTGACTGGAATTCTGCTTTAAGGTAAGGTCAAAATTAGCACTCCATTGTGCAAAACCTTTTTACATGTGCTTTATATTTGTTTAGGTCTATTTTAAATCTCAAAATACATTACAAATATTCTGTATTGTTCTTTAAATTGGAGCAAAAAGATCCCTTTTAACAAACACGCCCAATTTGGAATGCCCCTCCATGATCCATAGTAAGTTAAAATTGGGCAAGGGGCTCTGTATGATGTGGGGGGCAGGAACAGTGCCACATGCCTCCTGTTGGAGGATATCTGTGCAGGTGTTTTCTGTCCCATGCCAGATGATGCGTTGCTAGAAAATGGCGTTGGGAGAGTTAGGGTTAAGAGTTAATTACCCTGTGAACTAGGACCCTACCTAGCACAGGAATTTCCTGGGGTGAGGTTAGGTCTGCCTTAAATGTGCTGCCATAGACATCTATAAGCTGCTGGTATTGTACTACTGACAAATCCCTACATGAGGTGACTTTGCACAGCACTGTTGGGACCCTAGAAAATAATGGGCAGAATACTGGTTAGAATTAGGAGTGCAGGTGAGTACTGCATTGTAAGTCAGTGCAATCTTCCCAGTGTGAGGGTAGCATAGCCATTTTCTGTGTAGAGTGTATAATGTGAAAATCAGAGTATCTTGACTTTTTTACACCAATACTTCCTGACATCCTGTACATACCACATATAATATGCTATTAATATTGAGGTATAAATGCAACATCAATTATAGAGAAACAGCAAAAGAATTACTGGTCTGTTTTTTTTTATTCAAGATTCAGATATACAAGGAGGAGGATGAACAGTAACTTTCTTAGGAGGAATGCAATCAAACATTCAATCAGATATGAACACCTTAAAGCGGACCTTCACTCTGAATAAGAGTCTATCTTATATGTTTCCCACACCCTGTACATACAGATTACTCATATTAAAAATCATCCTACCTGCATCTACTGCATGTTATAAGCCTTTAAACATCCAAGATGGCGGCTTATGGAAGCCGCCATCTTATCAGGCAGCCTGCAAACAGGAAGTGCCTCCTGCTGACCGTTACCTGACCCCATCTCTGCTCTGTCTGAGCAAAGCACAGCTATAACCCGCCCCCCTGTACCTTATCCCACTCTCCTCTCCTCAGTAAGTGTGATGCTTCTGAGTCAAGATGGCGGCGCCCGTATCCTAAATTCCTGAACAGAGTTGCAGCCCAGTGGGGGAAAGAATAATAAGTTAGTGACTAAAAACGTAAAATATATTAATTTTAGATGCTGGGGAATCGTTTTTTAAGAGTTTGGGCTTTTCATTAAATCACGCTGAAGGTCCGGTTTAAAGAAAATACATTTTGTTGGCACCTAATTGCAGGGGTGTACATAAGTTTCACAGGGCCCCATATCAAAGTGGACCAAACCTGGCCCTAGAATCGAAAAGACTCTAGGGGCTGGTGAAAGCCCTCGATGTATGAGCATTGCCCATAATCTTACCTGGTACCTAGATCTCATAGTACATGTGCAGGTCTCCCCTAAACCACTCCATCCTGTATGCAGCCTCATTGTTTGCACAGCATGAGGCAGTGGCACATTCAATTCATTTAGTAATGTTTGCCATGGATTAATATGCACAGCAATCAGTGCTGACTGCAGGAGAGCCTGTGAATGTGGTGTTGATTCTGGATGATCTTGGGGTTCACACACATAGGCATCCTAAATCAGATCTGTGGTATGATTGGAGTCCTAGGCAGTGTTGGTACAGTGTGGGCCCTGGGTCATCAACAGTGGGGCCCACTGAGGTCCTGTATTCTCTCAAGGTGCTACCACACCTTGCTGGGAGCACCAGGGGCCAGAGCTGTAGGTTCCATGCGGTGGAAGTAAGATGTCAGCACCTTGTTTCTATACACAAGTGTGCCATACACAGAGCACTGAGGTAAACAATGCACCTCCATCTTAGACACCCAGCAGACAGTGCATAATGGGGTAAAGCCAGTCCGGTGCTTTTTCCACACATGCAGCAAGATAGGGGCAGTTTGCACCAAGCCCCTTTTTCTTCTAAGGGCCTGGTAGCAGCTGCCTCCCCTGCCTCTATGGTATATACGCCCCTGCCTGATAGGGTATTAGAAGGAAGAACTCTACCCAGTAAATTGCTCAGCATTCAGAGACATGAACAGTAGTGAGAATTTATTACACAGGGTAGAGAGTAGTAGCATATTACCTTTAAACACTGTATATTCTGTTTACATGCAGCACAAATGCACATGTTTTCTATTTTAGACTTTTTATTTGTTTTGTTGTTTTGCCATTCCACATATATCATGCAATAAACGATATTTTTACAGATTGGCTGAGTTTGTACATTATTCATGATAACTAATATCCAGAATTCCAAAGGTTGTTAATTGGTGCTAGATATTGTTACTGGCATCAATGTGAAAAAGAAATAATGTTATATTTCAGTCATAAGATATCAAATAGATGGGTATCATCAAAAGGGGGTGAGGGAGGCCTAAGATATCTTCAGCTATTGCCTAATATAAAAAAGGGGTAACTGGGGTGGACATTTTAGAAAAAGTGGATTGGATCAAGACAGCTGGTGGGTGAGTTGGTCCTGAACCAAGAGAGGGAGAAAAGAGGGTTAAAATGGGGGAGAAAATGGGGGGGCAGAAAGAAAGGTGCATGCACTGAGTTTCTGACCATTCCTGCTTAAAGTGGAACACCCTCTTCTTACATCAGGGATGTAGCAATGGGGGGAGCAGGGAGGGTCAGTTGCCCCGGGTGCAGCAAGTCAGGGGGTGCTAAAGAGAGGCCTGAGAACAGGTGGGGGTGCCATTTCGAATCTTTGCCCCGGGTACCAGAAGACCTAGCTACTCCTTTGGACACCCTATTCCAGATGCCCCACTGTGTGAAACCCCACAAGGTATCGGTTATCTTACCTGATCCTGGCTGCTCCCACAATGGTGTCTTCCCTGGCGGACACATCCCAGGCTTCCCTGTAGCTGTGCACATGGGAGCACACACTCCACAGGGGAGCCGGGGCCGCTTGAGATTAGGGACTTTATGCCGCACACGGTGAGTGAAAGTGGGCGATCTACATCAGGATGTCCCCAGAGCTGGGACCAATCACCAGAATTGTCAAAAAACTATCTACAAGAATAGATAAGTGATCCATGTACACACAGAACACTGCTGCTGGGCATATTGTGGGAGTGAGCTCCCTATCCTCAGCAGCGGTCATAACAGCAGTATTCTGTGTGTACAGAGCTCACTTCTCTCTTCTTGTAGATCTAGGATATATAAAGCACTATGGCGGGGTGCGCTGCATGGGCATACGCAAGTGCACGCCATCATGAATTCAAAAAACTACATGTAAAACAGACACTTACTAAACTGTCAGCATACAGCAGTGCAGCACTTGGCAGTGAGCCTGTTTTTCACTGGCGCAGGGCTCTATATTCATAGGATATAATGGTATAATATAATTATACACAATATTTTTTGTACCTATTTTTGTATATTTTATTTTAATAACATTTTCCCAAGGTCTTTAGGAACATGAGAGGGGCACAATAATATTTGTATTAAAGTGTTTTTGCAATTTTGTTAATTAAATTCAAATCTTCTCTGTAATTGTTTTTTTTATTTACCATTATGTTTGTCCTATATGTAGCATATATTTGTTTAGTTTAGTTTTAGTTTTTAACTATAAAATACATTTTCTATCGAAAAGTGTATGTGTTATGTACACATGGCTACACCAGCTGCTGGTACAGTGATAAATAAAGGTGGTTTATATACAGGCTCTCAAAAAATTAGCATATAGTGCTAAAGTTCATTATTTTACATAATGAAATGATAAAAATGAAACTTTCATATATTTGAGATTCATTGCACACCAACTGAAATTTTTCAGGTCTTTTTTTGATTTAATACAGATGATATTGGCATGCAGCTCATGAAAACCCCCAAATCCCATCTCAAAAAATTAGCATATCATGAAAAGGTTCTCTAAACGAGCTATTAACCTAATCATCTGAATCAACTAATTAACTCTAAACACCTGCAAAAGATTCCTGAGGCTTTTAAAAAAGCCCAGCCTGGTTCATTACTCCAAACCGCCATCATGGGTAAGACTGCCGACCTGACTGCTGTCCAGAAGGCCATCATTGACACCCTCAAGCAAGAGGGTAAGACCCAGAAAGAAATTTCGGAACAAATAGGCTGTTCCCAGAGTGCTGTATCAAGGCACCTCAATGGGAAGTCTGTGGGAAGGAAAAAATGTGGCAGAAAACGCTGCACAACGAGAAGAGGTGACCGGACCCTGAGGAAGATTGTGGAGAAGGACCGATTCCAGACCTTGGGGGACCTGCGGAAGCAGTGGACTGAGTCTGGAGTAGAAACATCCAGAGCCACCGTGCACAGGCGTGTGCAGGAAATGGGCTACAGGTGCCGCATTCCCCAGGTCAAGCCACTTTTGAACCAGAAAAAGCGGCAGAAGCGCCTGACCTGGGCTACAGAGAAGCAGCACTGGACTGTTGCTCAGTGGTCCCAAGTCCTTTTTTCTGCTGAAAGCAAATTTTGCATGTTATTCGGAAATCAAGGTGCCAGAGTCTGGAGGAAGACTGGGGAGAAGGAAATGCCAAAATGCCTGAAGTCCATTGTCAAGTACCCACAGTCAGTGATGGTCTGGGGTGCCATGTCAGCTGCTGGTGTTGGTCGACTGTGTTTTATAAAGGGCAGGGTCAATGCAGCTAGCTATCAGGAGATTTTGGAGCACTTCATGCTTCCATCGGCTGAAAAGCTTTATGGAGATGAAGTTTTCATTTTTCAGCACGACCTGGCACCTGCTCACAGTGCCAAAACCACTGGTAAATGGTTTACTGACCATGGTATTACTGTGCTCAATTGGCCTGCCAACTCTCCTGACCTGAACCCCATAGAGAATCTGTGGAATATTGTGAAGAGAAAGTTGAGAGACACAAGACCCAACACTCTGGATGAGCTTAAGGCCGCTATTGAAGCATCATGGGCCTCCATAACACCTCAGCAGTGCCACAGGCTGATTGCCTCCATGCCACGCCGCATTGAAGCAGTCATTTCTGCAAAAGGATTCCCGACCAAGGATTGAGTGCATAACTGAACATAATTATTTGAAGGTTGACTTTTTGTTTTATTAAAAACACTTTTCTTTTATTGGTCGGATGAAATATGCTAATTTTTTGAGATAGGATTTTGGGGTTTTCATGGCAAAAGCTGTATGGCAAAATCATCAGTATTAAATCAAAAAAAGACGTTGGTGTGCAATGAATCTCAAATATATGAAAGTTTAATTTTTATCATTTCATTATGGAAAATAATGAACTTAAGCACTATATGCTAATTTATTTAGAAGAACCTGTAGGCGCACCCTGGCGTAAGCTATGTAGTACCATTTTGATAAGGCAATTTGCTACTAGCTAAAGCTTTCCACTATGGTGCGCTTAAAAATCATTTGGAGTGTACCAAAGTGAGCCTTTGCTACTGAAATGCTGTAGGTGAAAAAGAAATAGTAAATGATACCATTGAGAATAGCAACAGATTGCAAGTTGTAAGAACCACTTCCATAAAATACACATTTGACAACATAGGGAAAAATACCTTGGGACATCCTTTCTGGCACTAAAAAAATATTAAAAATGTACACTTGTCAACTTTAATGTGCAGAAAAAACACCCAGGACTAACACACACGTTTAATAATTACAGCAATAGACTTGTATGATAACTCAAATACTGAATCTGAAAAACCAGGTTACTCTATAGGTCATTTCTAGCCAATCAGGGAATTTTGTTATTCTCTGAATCCAGTGAAGTGTTTGAGGTGAGAACTTTTTCTTAGTAAATAACACCCTCTTTCTAATTAGAAAACTGCTGCTGCAATGGCTATTGTATATTATAAATTACTACTACTCATATCAATGTATTTAGTCATTATTTGCCAATTGTGTTATAATCACCTCATCCTACAATATTAATATCTGTAGTCAGTAGTATCTGTAGTATGTTTCATAGTATTCATCATTATTTATCTGTAGTAGTATTCATAGTATTACAAAACAATACATTCATGCTTAATATGTTCATATGTGCAATTTATTAGAATAGTGTTATGTGGGCTTATTACTTATTATTTTCATTTTTATTAACAGTTCTAATGCTAGTTTTAATACAGTACTAATACTACTACTGATTTCTAAGTACAATTCTATTGTTATGAAAGGCTTGGTATATACAATACCTGGATATTTATTATAAGTTCAAAATATACATTCGTTAAAAAAGGAAGGGGGCATTTAACATTGAAATTAGTATCAAGCTAAAGGTCTATACCACACAGCTTTGGAAATATTTTCTTAAAGATTGGGTTTACTATTTGAGTCACTGTCCCTTTTAGAATGTTCCATTGCTAAAAAATAGCATCTATGAAAACATGTTTAAAAATATCCGAACCAAATAATGGATGTAAATATACAAGCAATATCTACTGTTTACTCGAAATAATCATTGGTGTGATACCACATACAAATAAGCAGCTTTATTAGAATTAGTAAATTGATACCGGTGGATATAAGAAATCAGTCAGCTAGACTAATTCTCCAGGGTGATGATTAGATTAAAAATAAAACCTATGTCTCTAAGTACTTTTTGGTGAAAAGACACACAAATGCTGGGTGGGATGAGGGAATGTCTGTTGAGAACGTGATCCAGAAGCTGCTCCTGTCGGTTATTGAACCTGTGTGATGGCTGACTGCAGATTCCCCCTATTTCCTCATTGTGCCAGCCTCTTATCATGGCATGGGCACTGCCCACTAGCTGTACACACTGAACTACTATAGTGTACTCTGCTATGCCAGGGGTATGTGCCTGAGCTGCAGGCAGGAGCTATAGCTGCATGGACACCGGGTAGCATTACACGCGCGATCTTGGATGAGCTATACATTCACATTATAACTTCATTATAATCTATTCATCCGCAATAAAATACAAAACACGTGTACAGCTATAGCATTGCATTGGTTTGTACAGTATACACGTGTCTAGATGTATTTTTAATGTGGGCATATTGTTTACATGAAACAGTATATACACATATATGCTCAGAATAAAATAACATTATCAATACATACATAGAGATGCTATATTAAAGGGTAACATAAATACAGGATGATTTTAGACATATATGCTATGCAGGCATGAATGTAATATTTTACAGACAAATATAGATATCCTGGATGATACAATGGATTTACACCATGCCCCCAAATATATTTTCTATAGTTTTTTACTTTCTATTGGCATTGTTGAATCTATTAAGCCATATGGATACACATACACTATAGATAAATACAACCTACATATAACATAGGCATAAAATATGGTGTCAAAATAAGGGCATGAGAGTATAAATACAATGTGATACAGTCGATTTAGAAAGAGACATAGAAAGAGAGAGAGAAAGAGAGGTTTAGATGAAAACTTTGCAACACATGTGAAGTAGGTACTATATAAATATACAACATGTATAGAATATTGTTTCAAAATAAGGGTATAATAATATAAATACAGTGCGGTACGATCGATTTACAATTTATGAATGAGAGAGAGAGAGAGATGAAAAGTAACATATAAAGTCTCTATAGATATTTGCAACATGAATATACCATATGCATAAATTAACTAGAATAAGGTGTCAAAATGAGGGCAAAAGGGTATGAATGCAGTCTGATACAATCGATGTACACCTAACATTTATGAATATGTATCTATAGAGAGAGAGACAGAGAAATGAAAAGGGAGAAAAAGAGAGATGGATAGATGAAAGTAGTTACTATAGATATATATAACATACACATAACATAAGCATAACATTTGGTGGCTTATTGGTGTCTAATGGTATTAACACATATATGAAGAGAGAGAAAAAAAAGAAGGAAAGAAAGATAGAGAGAATATTCTTGATAGAATAGAATAGGGATGCAAAATAAATGCATACTATTTTATACATACAAAAAAAATTGCATATACTATCGGATTATATTATATTTTCGCATAGAAAAAAATGTGTGTGTGTGTGTGTGTGTGTGTGTGTGTGTGTATATATATATATATATATATATATATTATACAAGGAAAGACATAACACCATACAGAAATGTGAATAGAAATATAGTTTTTTAGACATATTTTGTATAGTAAAATGTAATATATATATATATTAAGATAAATAAAAAGTGAATATCTATATAAACATATTTAGGAAATATATATATATATATATATATATATATATATATATATATATATATCTTTTCTTATTTGGTTGGATTTTACTAAAAGGATTCGTGTCTTTCCCATTATATACCTTGATACCTTTATTTCCATTCCAGTTGCGTTCAGTGGCATATTGTGTAGACGTCTCAGCACTTTCAATAACAACCTAATGCGATTGGTGTATATATTGGTGGATCTTTCAGCACGCTGGAGTTATATATTATTTCTGTGCTAGATAGTGTTTGTTTATGGGGGGAGATACTGTAAAACAAAGTGATCTTTAGTGCACATCATCATAAAATGGGTTGTGTATTTTCCACACACGAGGTATGCTTTGTGTAACGGTTGATGGTTTTCTGTCTGGATTCATGAACATAATAAACATGCCTTTTATGCATTAGGCACAGCACAGAGATTGGAGGGTATTAGCTGGCAAAAGTTAGAAGTGCACATAGCAAAATGCTAACAGTCTTTAAAAAAATGTTGCCCATAGTTGTACTAATTATTAAAATAAAGCCTACTAATATATATATATATATATATATATATATATATATATATATATATATTTCCAATCCCATGTGTACCATCCTACAAAGTGGTGTTTCTATTGTACTATGTGAACACACCTTGTTTCCCCACTGAGGTGTCCCCCTCCACTGTGCAGCATTCTCCCCAGATCCTAATGAGGGAAATCTAGCAAATCCTGCTGAATAATTTATACAGGACAGAATATCTATGCAAATCAGCTGGAGCTGCTTGTATAATGAAGTCACGTGGTACAGGCAGCCAGACAGGCAGCAGTCTGAACAATTTGCATGTTCTAGCTGCCTAGATTAACCATTGCCCACCTGAGCAAGGAGCACCATGGGCAAGGAGCCTGTTGTAGCTGGACCGGGTGGACTCCCATTACTAACCAGGTCAGAAGTTCATATCATAACAGGCACCCAAAGATAGCTCTGCTCTACAGGAAATTGCTTTAAACAGCGTCCCTGTAAATAAACAGGATGGATAAAAAATGTGTGATCCCATATTATGATGCCAGGGAAGCAAAACTGTGTAAAAGAAATAGGAAGGAAATGTGCCAAGAGCTGGGACAAATAGCAACTCAACAACTGAACAATTCAGCTCATATAGGAGGCCTTAGCTACATAAAATTAACGTAAGACATTAAAAAAATGAAAATAATCTTGATACTTTTAATTGTGACTATGCCACTCATCTGATTAGTAGAATTGTCATCTAAAATTAACCTATGTAGGCACTGTGTCGGGTATATTAATATTCGATTTAAATGGATGGATGGATACTGATACTGTAGGTACATAGAAAGAAAGACTTTTGACAGACGGCTACACAGACAGAAAGATAGAAGTTGGGTAGATAGATAAACTGGGTTGACAGAAAGAGCAAATGGCTGCCTAGGTGTTACATGAATAATAAGATAGATTATAGAAAGATAGAAGCTGGATACATACGACAGAAAGATAGAGTGATAGAAGTTGGAGAGATAAATAGACAATAGATAAAATGATTAATACTGGGCGGACAGAGAATGCCACAAAATCATGGATAGTCAGATAGAATCACATAAGTTGGTTAGATAGATAGATAGATAGATAGATAGATAGATAGATAGATAGAGGCATCCTGGACAGGCAGGTAGATAGATAGATAGATAGATAGATAGATAGATAGATAGATAAAGACATCCTGGACAGGCAGGTAGATAGATAGATAGATAGATAGATAGATAGATAGATAGATAGATAGATGAAGGCATCCTGGACAGGCAGGTAGATAGAATGAAAGAAGATAAATAGGTCCTGGACAGACAGAAAGATAGAATATTGGATAGGCAGATAATGCAACATACATCCTGGACAGGCAGGTAGATAGATAGATAGATAGATAGATAGATAGATAGATAGATAGATAGATAGATAGATAGATAGATAGATAGACAGATAGATAGATACTGGACAAGGAAGATAGATAGAATGATAAAAGATAGATAGATCCTGGACAGGCAGAAAGATATAATACCGGACAAGCAGATGATGCAACGTACATCCTGGACAGATAGATAGACAGATAGATAGATAGATAGACAGATAGATAGATAGATAGATAGATAGATAGATAGATAGACAGACAGACAGACAGACAGACAGACAGACAGACAGACAGACAGACAGACAGACAGACAGACAGATAGATAGATAGACAGACAGACAGACAGACAGACAGACAGACAGACAGACAGACAGACAGACAGATAGATAGATAGATAGATAGATAGATAGATTCTGGACAAGGAAGATAGAATAATAGAAGATAAACAGATCCTGGACAGACAGAAAAATAGAATACTGGACAAGCAGATGATGCAACATACATCCTGGACAGGCTGGTAGATAGATAGATAGATAGATAGATAGATAGATAGATAGATAGATACTGGACAAGGAAGATAGATAGAATGATAAAAGATAGATAGATCCTGGACAGGCAGAAAGATATAATACCGGACAAGCAGATGATGCAACGTACATCCTGGGCAGATAGATAGACAGATAGATAGATAGATAGACAGACAGACAGATAGATAGATAGATAGATAGATAGATAGATAGATAGATAGATAGATAGACAGACAGACAGACAGACAGACAGACAGACAGATAGATAGATAGATAGATTCTGGACAAGGAAGATAGAATAATAGAAGATAAACAGATCCTGGACAGGCAGAAAAATAGAATACTGGACAAGCAGATGATGCAACATACATCCTGGACAGGCTGGTAGATAGATAGATAGATAGATAGATAGATAGATAGATAGATACTGGACAAGGAAGATAGATAGAATGATAGAAGATAAATAGATCCTGGACAGGCAGAAAGATAGAATACTGGACAAGCAGATAATGCAACATACATGGACAGGCAGATAGATAGAATGAAAGATAGACAAATTCTAGATAGATAGATAAATGGACAGCAATATATATAGAATGATACAGGGTGGATAGATTGCAGATACATATATAAAATAGACTGTGAAGAAGACGATATGTGGCTGCCTAGATGTTCCATACATAGTTAGATATTACAGAGAAAAACAGTAGATGGATAAATATTGAATAGATAGATATGGATTTCATACCCTATACTGCCCATTAATCCTACCCCAACCCTGTACTGCTCCCTATATGTCTCCAACTCCCACCATCACTGGATTATACCCTCAATCCTGCCCCTATAACCCAACACCCACCCCCTTTATTTTCCACATCACCCCACCCCATTTGTTATTCTCTTTTGCTTTGGCAATGCTAAATATTTTTTGGACCTGCCAATAAAGCCTGTTTGAAATAGAT
This sequence comes from Gastrophryne carolinensis, assembly GCA_027917425.1. Taxonomy (NCBI): domain Eukaryota; kingdom Metazoa; phylum Chordata; class Amphibia; order Anura; family Microhylidae; genus Gastrophryne; species Gastrophryne carolinensis. Next base: position 323,561,127 of record CM051234.1, read on the forward strand.
AGATAGATAGATAGATAGATAGATAGATAGATAGATAAATAGATAGATACTGGACAGGAATACATATAGAATAATATAGGCTGGACGAATTGCAGATACATACATAGATAGACTGGGCAGAAAGAGCGAGGAAATGGCCGCATAAATGTTAGATAGCTATACAGATAATATTGGAACAATAGAACAGGAGAGAAAGATGCCACCTGTATTTGTGGAGAACAAGAGATCCCCTGACTAGCACCAAAGGAGCGGCCACTGCAGCATGCACGCTAGGACCAGGCCAGCAGGAGGGCCAGGGGCACAAAGGCATGGCACTTCGATGGCTCAGTAGCCCAGGCTAGAGGCAGCCGCCACACTCCCTAGAACACTGGACAGTAGCGATCACAGGGATTACTAATGCAGGGACAAAGCGAATAGCCTTATATATATGGATTTAGATACATAAACTTTAAATATCGTGAGAGATATGTGTATGAAAAAGAGACGTAACAGGAGAATAAAACATAAATAAATATGTACAGTTGTGGGAGATTTGTGTGTAAATAGATGACAGCATAAATGAATAGATGGTGTTCGGGTGCATTGGGGTGTAAAAATAGATAGATCTAGTCTGGATAGATGAACTTAATAGACAGCTTAATAGATTTGCTATCTAAATGAGTAAATAGAATATTACAACATAGGGGAAGAGATAGAGAGATAGATAGATAGATAGATAGATAGATAGATAGATAGATAGATAGATGAAAAATACAATTGGACAAAATATATGTAATTTGGGGAGAACTGATATGTAACTAGATAGATGAAAGTATAGACAGATCGATTCAGTTGGCTAGAAAGACACATATTAGAACAGAGAAAGAAAGGGATTTGCTACACAATGGATGGATTGGCATATAGCTATTGGATAGACAGGTAAATAGATAAATATATCTAGGTTGGATAGTCATTAAATAGATGACAAAAGTAAGAATGAAAGAAAGAAGAAGAAAAACAACACATACAGGGGATATATATATATATATATAATAGCATTAGATATATAA